>CM056837.1:4595000-4817500 GCA_029853015.1 Chelidonichthys spinosus
GGTTGGCCTCCGCCAGGGCTGCGCTTTGTCACCAATCCTGTGTGTGATATTCATAGGCAGGATATTGAGGCGTAGTCAGGGGGAGGAGGGTTTTGCAGTTTGAAATTAGTTTCCTCAGGAGGGTGGCTGGCGTCTCCCTTAGAGATGAGAAGCGGTGAGAAGCTCAGTCATCCTTGAGGAACTCGGAGTAGAGCCACTGCTCCTTTGCTTTGAAAGGAGACTGCTGAGGTGGTTCGGGCATCTGGTAAGGATGCCCCCTGGGCGCCTCCCTAGGGAGGTGTTTCAGGCACGACCAGCTGGGAGGAGGCCATGGGGAAGACCCAGAACTAGGTGGAGAGATTACATCTCCACACTGGCCTGGGAACGCCTCGGGATTCCCCAGTCAGAGTTGGCTGATGTGGCCCGGGAAAGGGAAGTTTGGGGTCCCCTGTTAAAGCTGCTGCCCCAGTGACCCGACACCAGATAAGCGGTAGACGATGGGGTGAGACTACATAGGAAGTAGGAGAGAAGTTATTGTTCAAGAAATGTGCAACAATTCCTGTGTCCCTTGGCGTTATTAGCCCTACGGACTGTTGAAGGCAGGCATGCGGCTTTGAGGAGATGATGGCCATAAACACGTAGGTTTTGTCATCTATGCTGGTTTTCTATGGCTCAAGTACTGTGAAGTTGTGTATGTAAATGTTGAAGAACAGGGACTTCCACCCAGTAGAGATTCTAGTGTACATGAAAAGAACAGAACTAAGGGGAAATGAGCAAGACATGTTAACCATTTGAAAGTTTGTTCAGGAAACCTTGGCATCATTTTTTCATGCATTGCCAGTGGCGTGCACAGGTAGACACTAGGTGGTACTAAAGCACCTGCCCTTGCCCTCTGGACCAAGCAAGTGCCCTTTTGAAAGTTCGTTTTTTTCACACAAAGAAACACGAGACAATGCGGTCAATTTTCAAAATAAAAGAAGTGTGAACGCGCCTTAGTTGCCAAGCTGCAACTTGAATTTATTTGTCTCTGTTGTGAAGTAGCCGGTCTCAACGCCACACAGCTGGGCATAAATTATCGGCTGCTCACCTGCTTAACAAGCTAGACGCTACCCAAAATCAGTAATAGATATGACGTGATGATGACCACTGGTAGAGTTTGTCATTGGTATCCTACAGCATGTGAATCTATCTGTATATTTACGCAAGATTAATATTTAGTAGGCTATTGTGTAGGTTTACATTAGGCTAGGCCTACATAATTAACACTTGCAGTAATGACAAACAGGCAATTCCCAATTGCCTGCAGAAAAAGTAGCCCTGTGCCTTGTTGAAATATAACAGTCTTGTTAAATATAACAGTCTTATTCATATTGTTGGTCTCTTTTTATTTACCAATTGCAGCATAATGCCTAGAAAGGAGAGGATAAGAAGGGAAAAAGAAAGGGAGCTACAGCAGGCAGCCCAGGGGAGCAGCTCTGTGGGAAATAAAACAATAGCATATAACATTCAACATGTGCCTGTAATGTTTATTTATTTTTTAAATCTCACACTGCTGTAATAAGGCAGCCGTCAGTTCTACATGCCGCATAAAGTGCCCTTATTTTTCACTGAGCACCTGCCCCCCAAAATGTCTGTGCACGCCACTGTGCATTGCACACCTGTTGGTGACACTGTGGTTTAGGCAACCAAACTAGATTGTAATTTGCGTTAAATTAAGTATGTTTTTGTAGAATTGTTTTGGGTTCAGAGTTGAGGAGAAATTGTTGTGTATTTCTCTTACATATCCAAAACTATGCATGCAAGATGTTGTGACAGTTCGTCAGTTTTTAACATTAACAGACAAACTAAATAAAAACATTATGTACTAAATTAGTGAACCATCTGTCATTCTCCTTGCTGTTGACTTGGGCCTTGCCGCCACTAAGTGTCTTTGCACAGCACTGATTCGTTTATAATTTCTCTGCACTTATTCTTATGCAGACACACACGTGCAAGGTCTAATCCTGAGGAGCAGCAGCAGTGCAACAGGCAGTCTTCAGATGTGTCTTGATCAAGGCAGCAGCCTCGCTCTTTGATGTCTAACATGATTAGCTTTTAGGTAAACGCTGGATCTTCCATAAAAGTGTGTTGGCACCCTCGGTGGGGGGCCGTTTAGGAAGGCATCACAATCAGTGCAGAGCACAGAGGGAGGGGGAGGGGGGCTAGGAATTGACTAAATGACTTCTGTAGATTCGTTTGTCTACAAGGCTGGGGGAAGAAAAGAGTGTAAAGAAGAAAAATTAATTCAAATGCAACAAAAGGATGGGACAGCTGCATTAGACTTTCATACTCTTCTTCTTCTCCTTCTTTTTCTTCATCACTCTTCTATTCTATTTGTCATTGTTACAGTCAGATATGTACAAACCCTGTGTTTAAAATACACACTTTGTTGTCACAGTTGGTATTGTGTCTTCATTGTCAGATATTTGCAGATATATGATTAATATTTGAGCAAAATCAATGCTGTTATGATGTTTTTGACCAGTGAATGCCAAGATATGTTTTGTCCACTGAAGTCACATCACTAGCTAGCTACGCTAGCCTCCTCAGCAAACACTGACATCTATAATCACATTACCTTCTCTGCTGTGAGCAATGCTTCATTATGAAATATGCGGTTTTAGCGACAGTTTAAGAGTTTTAGTCCTTTCAATACTTTTAGTGAAATATGTATAAATCCACAGACAAATGTAAAGGATGCCCAATAGCATTGATTTCCGAAGAAGGAAAAACAAATGAAATATGGAGATACAAGGTTTCTGCCTGGCACCAACAATATTAAATAAAAGTCAGTGTCAGGCATTTGATATAATGGTTATGAGGCAGTCCAAGCCTAGTCTAAGGCTGTGTCCGAAATCATTCCCTACTCCCTACTCCCTATATAGGGTAGTTCTATGGAGGGCACTATATAGTGGACTCAAAGGCAAAATGAAAAAACACTTTCGGACACTACTCGGGGGATTTCTTTCGGCGCCGTTGATGACGTTGTCCTGACGCATAATTAATACGTGTCAGATTCCGCCAACGGCATTTAAGTCTCACGCAGAGAAATTACCAGGATAATTATTTTTTTAATACATATTCGTTGCGAAAATTCACAAAACCAAAAGAACGAGTCCTCCAGCAGGAGGGGGATTCCGTGGCCGTCTCATTTCTTGAGAAAAAAATAATTTCCAATAATGAGAAGATCACTAGGCTACATCGTCCTCATTGATATTTTTATTTTCAACGATCCCGATCGGATCCAGGTGGACTTCAGGACCAGGTTGCAGCACTACCGGCACCCCACATCTCTGCGATCCACCAGACCTGAACAGGCTGCAGTCCGTCCCCGACCCCAAACTCCTCAGCGATCGCTCGCCACAATCTGTCCCTCATCTCCGCATCTTTATAGTTTTCAGACTGTCATACAGTGCTTTGGCTTGAGTGACGGTTTTTGACGGACGAAGACCCCGCCGCCGCCTCTCGTCGGCCGGCCACCGCAGCCTGTCGCCGGCCACTGCAACTTATCGCCGACCGGCCCGCCGCCACGGCCACCGCCAACTGCCGCCGCCTATCGCCGGCCACCAGCCAACTGTTGCCGGCCCCTGCCGCCTGTCGCCGGGCGCCGGCCGGCCGCCGCACGCCCAACGTCTCGTATAAATAAGTAATATATATATTTTTTTAAGTAAATAAAGGAAAACATCACACTTTGGCCGTTTGTGTCGTCTTGTTCTGCTCTGCAATACATATATTACAGTTTTTTTTGATTGCTTTGACGCAGTAGTCGACTCAAAATCCACATTCTTCAAAACTGTTAACGCAAAGGCCTAAACAGTGGCACCAATGGTCAAAATGACTAATTTTGCCTGCAAAAGGCTCTAACTCCACCAAAACATTTAAAATATGGACCAAAAGCAAATTTTGCCCTCAAACACCACAACTTGCACACAAGTGCATAAGCGCTTCCAATCAGTCATTAGACAAGGGGCATCAAAATACAAAATTCAGCTCTCAATGTGAATCAGTGCTGCATTACTGGTCAGCAGCTTACATATCAGTGCCAATTTGCTTTCTTGCAAAAAATAGATCCAGAATCATATACAATGATTTTTCAAATTTTATTGAATGCAGTATTCATTCTTTTTTTTTTTAGATTGTGGCTAAGAAATGAAATATTCCAACAGAAACCACATATATAGTATGAAAGAAAAAATACAGTAAAATCCATCACTGTGTAAGACATAAGGAAAATAAAAATAAAAAATTCTGTACAATAAAGAAAGAAATCTCTTCTAGTCAATTCTCTCTTGAGGAATAGGCCACATGGCCTCATCTACATCGCACTCAATATTTTCTCTTGCGATGCTCCTAGGGAAAAATCTTCTTGCATGCCTGATCCAGCCTTGGCATGCCTCTGCATCTATATCTTGGGCAGCAGCGGTCATTGCATCGATCAAGGGCATCTGGTCATAGGGGCGATGATCGTAAACCTTCCATCTCCATGCACTGAAGAATTCCTCTATAGGATTTAAAAATGGAGAGTATGGAGGAAGGAATTGTGTCATCATCCTCGGGTGCCCTGCAAACCACTCATTCACCACACGAGAGTGGTGGAATGCCACATTGTCCCAGATGATTACAAACAGAGGCATGCCAGGCCTCAACAGCCCTCTTTCCTGAGGAGGGATGAGCCTGTCATGCAGGATGTTCAAAAATGCAATGAGGCGCTCACTATTGTAGGGACCAATAGTTGGAATATGGCAGAGGACACCATCATTAGAAATAGCAGCACACATAGTAATGTTGGCGCCCCTCTGCCCTGGAACTGTAATAGTGGCCCTATGCCCAATGAGGTTCCTCCCACGTCGCCTTACTTTACAGAGGTTGAAGCCGGCTTCATCCACATAGATGAAAACATGATGTGCCCCCTCAGCTTCAAGCTCCATGATACACTAAAGAAAAAAAGCAAAATTACAATTGCATACAGTAAAAGTACCTCCAGTTTACTGTAACTGCATGATATGCCAAGGCATAAGAGTATACGTAGTACTGTAATGTGTCCTTACCTCCACATATTGGCATCTGGCCTCCTTCACAGCATCTGAGTTCCTCTGGAAGGGAACTGTGTAGAGCTGTTTCATTGCCATATTGTTCCTTCTAAGCACACGGGTTATTGTGGTCTCACTCAAAGTATTTATATTTCTAAATACCCCCTGATCTGCAATCACTGCTGCCCTGATTTCCCGCAACCTAATGGCATTATTTGCCAGAACCATGTTGACAATGGCTGCCTCCTGCTCAGCATTCAAAAGTCTTCGTCTACCACCACCGACTGGTAGCCTTTCGATTCTATAAACAACACATGAAATGTGGAAAAAAATACATGAAATAATGTATATCACTACGGATATATCTGTATATACTGTATAAGTGACATTACCTGTTCTCCAGTCGAAAATTTCTGACAATGGATGCAACCGTGTTTCTATTGACAACAGGTTGGACTCTTTGTCCAGCCTCTCTAAATGAAAGACCATGATTTACCACATGATCAATCAAAGTTGCCCGAATTTCATCAGTAACTTGAGCCCTTCCAGCTACACCTCCACCTCGCACACGGACTCCTCTTCCTCGGACTCCTCTTCCCCTGAGCCCTCTACCTCTCACTCTCATCTGCCTTAGACCATCCATGCTTGCAAGTTACAACACACAACGTGGCACCTTTTAAGCCTGCAGACTGATTGCTAATTGAAAAGTTGTGTGCTTCAGTGATTTCATACTGGTCAAGAAGTTTCTAAGAGATGGGAACATATATTTTCTGTTTGGTTACCACAGCTAAAGCAATGGAGTTTGGACTGCTTGAATGACATCTGCGTTAACTGATTTGCAAAAGGGTGCGGGAAGTGTGTCAAAACAATGACAATGGGTTAACTCATTTGCAAGAGGTGTCTTTTGCTCTGCTGAGAGAGTGATGATGAAGACTGAGAGGTTACCAGTTTCTTCAACCAGGTCAATGCAATCAAAAAAAACTGTAAATATTAACATTTATTATTGTACGATTATTCATATTTCCTCCGCTTTTTCCTGCTCTCTCTCCTCCCGTCCCTTCGCGATTTGTCTTTCTGCGCAATGCATGATGGTAAAATTTGCTCGGCTAGTGACCATCGGCTGTACACTACTTTTCACGATGCATTGTGGGAAACTTTGAGTGGACTATATAGGGAATAGTAATGCTCACTACACATTCGGACACCCCTACAAAATGGCGAACTCCCTATATAGTGCACTATATAGGGAGTAGGGAGTGATTTCGGACACAGCCTAAGTCTAATTTACACATGTCCTCTGAAAGTGTAACTATACAATTAAGTTGATCCCAATGACAGTGATTATCACTTTAGTAGATCTTTCTGGTAAGACAACCACAAAGGGCCCTAGTTTTGTAGACCAGGCGCTGTCAGCTCTCAGCTCACCTGCGCCACGCTGACGGGGTGTGTCCACCTGGACGTTGCAAGTTTCGTGCACCGCGCAGGCTCATGCAGGCTCGCGCAGGCACACCTCCCGTCACTCCCGTTAGAGGAGGTTTAATGCAAGATCCGTCACTTGACAACCTGATGAGAGAAGCAGCGCCGCCGCTCCCACCACGCGCATCACGCGCTGTGCGCGCGTATCATAATAATAACAATGCCGATATTTTAAAAGACAGGAGAGAGAGAGGGAGATGTTTTGGTCCGAGAGGCTGAGTTTCCGTTACGCGTGCCATCCCCTTTGATCTGAGGTCAGATGTGACGGGACAATCTATATAGATATAAATTCACGTGTTGATTCAATTAGTTGCATTAAATAGTGTTTGTTGTGATTATTTATTGCATTTAAATGTGCCTGGAACTGTGGAAACCTGCCTGTGAGGTCTCAGTGACGTGTGCGCACTGTGCGCCGTCAGCCAAACTTCCACTCCGCCAGCTGTGATTCGCATTGAATGAATGGACTTTATCTGCGTCTTGCGCCAAGAGTAGACCAGGTTGGAGCTGGCGAGCTTTCAGCGTCGTCTTGGCGAGGCTTTTTGCCACGAAATTTCCGCTACGCCAAGCTGAATCTGTGACGTCTCCCCCTGCTGCGCCGCCACACCCATCTTGGCGCAGGCGATCCACCAAACTGCCAAACTGACCGTGCACAAGGCTGCGCGGGTCGAAACTTGCATTACGCCGGCTCCGCCACCCTGCGCCGCCACCCTGCGCCGCCCTGCCCTGTGCCACAAAACTAGGGCCCAAAGAGTTTGGGAACTCTTCTATTCAGTATAGTCTTGTTTATGATTCATGTTACATTACTGTTAGGAAATCTGTCTGAAATGGAGGTATATCATATGTCATCTGTGTCCTGACCACAGCTTGGATTAGAAGTTGAATAATTATATTATATTTTGGGTAAGGAGAGTCTTTATGACACGGCCCACAGTCCGGTCACTAGGGAACAGAAATATGTTGGCATTGTATTTTTCTGCAAACCACCAATAAGGTGAATGTTGAAGTTGTCAATTTCTGTCAGATCGCATGATGTAGCATAGATATTGCTATATAAAGTTACGTGGTGTGATAAAGAGTATAATAATAATAAAATTTATTGCAGACACAAGTCCATATAACGAGCTAGAGAGTTCACAGAAACTGGGTGGGGGGAGGGGTGGATGGGTCAAACACAGGACTTTCACCCAGGAAGCACTTATTGTGTCCCGTGTGAAACCAAATGTACATGTTGACTTTAATTTGGTTGGAACAATGTTACATACCATTACATAAGAACGTCTGCTAAAGGTGATTGTTATTTTTCACTCAATTTGTTTGTTGTTTCCTTACATGGATTCGTTACATTGTAACATTACCTTGATTTATTATATAATATCTTTATGTACATATATATATATATATATATATATATATATATATATATCCTCACCTTGCCTACAAATTGTTTTACAATGTTAATGACGTAACCTTTTGCATTGGTATGAGACTTATTTGTTGATCAGAAACAGACAATCAATGTATACTTGCATTTCATACACATCTTTTTTTTTTTTTGCGGCCCCTTACACATAAATCATAACATAAAACAACAAAATATTCCTATGAAAAGTAAGCCTATTTTAATGTCAGAACAGGTCAAGAAAAACCCATCCAAGTGTAAAGCAGAGGAGAGATGGATTGTCTGAGGTGAATGAAATGGGAGATTACAAAACATGGCACGTCACTGACAGAAACGGAGACAGCGAAGATAGATGTGGAGGAGAATTGCAGGGTGGAAACCAGACATGAAAGAGTAAAAATGGAGATGATGTGTAGAACAGAGGGGGAAGAAGACACGCAACGCTAATCCTGACTATGGGCTTTACCAATTAGCTCACTGTAGCTGCTTGTAATTCCACCAAATAACAGGCGATGCTTCGTAAGGGGAATTGGATTAATTGCTATTTTGATTATATTTGTCTCTCCCTCATGACGTTTTTATCTCTGCCGCTGTTTCAATTTCTGCTGGAATTATGTTCATTTACATGCACCTCCTGCTAATCCGCCTCTATCTGTTTTAATGAAGCTAAGGAGATTAACAGATTCTCTTTCTACCCCCCCCCCCCCCCCCACTCCTCCTCTCTCCCCTCATACATACATACAGACATTTGCTACTAGGATTACTGGTGTTATACTGATATATTGAGCCAATATTGTGCTTATTAGAAATCAATCATATGAACCAGGCAGTGTCTTCCATCTCTAAAATAATCAATATGATTGGTTACATATTGCATTATGTTGTTTGTTGTATAATGAATCAATACGACAATGAGAGGACATTAAAGGGTCAGCCGACCCAATTACAAAAGAACATTCTTTCACGGCATGAGCATTAACTGCACAAAATTAATCGTCCTGTAGTGTTATTAATAAAAATACAAATTGAAATGTATTTTAAGATGAAGTTCATAGTTAAACAATTTATTTGCTTTTTCAAACAATATTTAAGAGTAATTTAAGACAAGAACGTATGTAAGAATGTATCATATCTATGATATAGACTAGTGGGATCTATTGGAAGAAGTTGAAGAAGTATGATATATATATATATGAGTATTTTGTTGATAATCACCTGAAAATTAGAATCAATGTGTTCCATTAGAATGAGCCTTTTATACGTACATATGGAGTGATAGGATCATACAAGCTTGACACACAGGAGAAGTTTCAGTAGGTTGCAGTGAAGCCACCGATGCCGCCAAATCATGCACACTGCCTTTCAATCCAGTCAGAACCATTGATTTCAGCACTTACTGCTAAAATATGTTTTCTTTGTAATGTGATTGTCTACATCATCTCTTTCTCACTGTGTGGATATGTGGCCGTTGCTATGGTGACATAGCACTTATAAACTGGGGGGTTTGACTTACAGAAGGGCACCTCACTCAATCAGTGTTGTGTTGTAATATGTAATAATTGTTCTCAAGGTTCCCAACTGTGCCATGGTAGAGAGAGGCAGCGAGAGCCAGAGAGGGAGAATTCAGACTAGGAACTGAAGACGTGTCACTTTATTGTCACTTGTGTGTGTGCGTGTGTGTGTGTGTGTGCACAGGTGTAATCCTTCCCAGTAGGGAGGGATGACGGCCCCTCACAACGCTAGTTGTTCAAATCATTTCTGAAAGATCCTACATTTTGGTCATTGTCATCTCTCTGTTAGCGTTAAGCCAATCTAACAGTTTTGTTTCTGAACAAAAAGCATCACAGACTCTTAGAACTGCCAACTGGTGAAATTTACCAGCAGCTGTTTTTCAATTCTATGTAACTTTGTTTCAATAAAATATCCTTATCTCACAGTCTGTGACTTTTCCGAAGAGTGTAGCACCAGCCATTGTGAAAAAATGGTCAAAGCCGTTTAAAGAAAAAATGGCCGCAGATACTTATAAGCATTTATTCATTTTGTTTTTTTGTTTTTTTTTCAAACTATAATACCGTAAATAGGCTTTTATTTAACTAAAGTGCATCGCGGCCCAGCCCTTTATCGGAAGGAGGCCAGAATGAGAGACAGACCTCTATTTCTATATACTTGGTGCTCCAGTATAATCGGTCCACCTGAAACTCATCCAGTGAGAAACGTTCCGCGGTGCAAAAATAAGTGTGATTAAAATGCGTAACATTTTTGTGTAATTAGTTAATCTTTATTAACGCGTTAAAGTTCCGGCCCTAATTGTTACTACTACTATTAATATTACTGCTACTGAATTTATATTGCTACTACTGTTAATATTTCTGCTACTGTTAACATTACTACTACTATTAATATTACTGCTACTGTTAATATTACTACTAGTGCTAACATTACTACTCCTGTTAATGTTAATATTACAACTACTTTTAAACTTACTACAACTGTTGACATTACTACAACTGTTGACATTACTACAACTACTCATAGTCCTACTACTGTTAACATTACTACTACTGTTAATATTACTACTACTGATAATATTACAGCTACTACTTGAAGCATGCCCAAGCTCGACCCAACTGCTCCGCCTTGTCTGTCCGTCTCATACTGCTCCACTGTCCACAGATCATAGATCTTGAAAAGCCTCTTTTCGTGCCGCAACGTTATCGGTTCATCAGCATTTCTTTGTCACTGCACGAGAAAACGAAGGATTTGTTATCCTTTGTATCCTTGTATTGTATTTATTTGTAAACAGAACTGATCAGCAGCCCATCGAGCTTGTTCGGTGGGCCGGATTGGGCCCATGGGCTGCTGTTTGAATGGGCCTCCTCTACACACTAGTACTTTAAGTATTAAGATCTGTCTAATAAAAAAAGAATAGCATAGGGGATTAACACTGAATTTGTCTGTCTATGCCACATGTAGGAAAAGTCAGCATCTGAGAGAAGGGAGGAAGGAATAGGAAAGAAAAAAGAAGAAGGGAGGGATGGAGGGATCCTTCACCGATGCCAGATAACCACTCTGCTACCAAGATTTGTGTGTCTAAGTGTGTGACCATGGGCTCACGATAATCACAGCCTCTAATCCTCTCCTCCAAGTGCAGAGCACACAACCTTCCATGTTTACCTTGAATAACACACACACACACACACACACACCTCACAAACAGCAATCAGCCCTTGAAAACTGGCTACTTCAACCGGAGGCAACAACAACACAAGGTGTTGTATGAGAGCAGCTAGCTGAAGGCCCAAGGCAGAGTCGGATCAACTGCATCCAAAAGACAGGAACGCATGTGATGGAGCTACAGTACAGTGCACAGACCATGCTAAAGTGATGCTCAGTGACTTCCTTCAGTTTGCATTCAAATGGATATGTGTGAATATCAAAATCAGAAATGTGAGATCTATTTTTCTTATTTAGAGACAGTGGCCCTCATTTATCAAACTAAAAGTACTTTAACCGCTAGGCTACTCACCAAGGAGATGACTCCTGAGCAGCCATTCATCGCTCTCCTGCATAAGATCCTCCCGTTGGCGGAAGTTCCGTTCCCGACGGAGAGGAGCGTATTCCTCTAACAGCAGGAGGTCTGCCATCATCAATGTGTGATGACGGTCAAAGTTTCTCGCCCGTTAAATATGGGATTGAGTGTGCATCTGACCAATCACACTGGATATCTGTCAGGCCACGCATTGCCTTAATCACCCAGGATTGCTCATGTCAGCCTGACAATCGGGCTGTCTCAAAATGTTGTTTTAATTCATTCTTAAATGTATACTGGTACTGTATACTTGTTTTGTTTTATTTAACTTTGTTTTATTTAATTTCGTAATTTTGTTTTATTTTATTTCGTTACTTCGTTTTATTTAATTTTGTTTTATTTTGTTTTGTTTTATTTAAGTTTGTTTGTTTTGTTTTATTTTGTTTTATTTTATTTTACTAATGAGAGTAACACTGCATCGCTGCATCAGTTTGATCTGTTTATGATCCGACACAGCCTCTGTCCTGACTCCTGCATGCTTTACGCTTGTTCCAAATGTGCGTACACCTGGTCAGAGCTGGCGTGAGATTTGTGCGTACCGTACACTCACGCTCAGATTCATAAATGCCGATCCTTGCGGTGAATTTGGTGTACACCCATTTTTTTTGTGTACGCAAGTTTGATAAATGAGGGCCAGTGTGCGTGAATAGCAGGCATGTGTCTGTGGTAAGAACTAAATTGTCCAGTGAGCAAGGCTCACTCGTCTGGCACCATTGTGTCATCAAAATGCCACTTTGACCATTACTACAAATAGCAATACCTGCAACAAAGTGATATCACCATCTACTTGTTTCACATTCCAAGCCAACTACTGTTCAATTTACTGTGTGGTGTGGAAATATAAATGACCAGTTAACTTCATATTTAAAAGTATTTCAGACATGTCATAATACAAATGACTGGAGGGGCCCAGGATAGGAGTTCGCTCCTCCAGGAAATGGATGTTTGGATTCAGCCTTAAACTGTATCAAGGTGTTGATAAAATGTAAAGGGTTATTAATATTCTGCAGCCATGATTAGCAGCTCTGGGTGTTTAAATGGCAATGTTTGCATGCTAATTGTACACAATTGTAACATTGTTTACCACGGTCAGTATTTCAGCTTTACATGTTAGCAAGCTTACAGTTAATGGTAAATAAGTCCAACTGATGGAAACGTCATTCGTTTTGCAATTGTTTGGTCCTATGAAGCAATGAAGATGTTGAGTCTGGGGCTGAACAGATCACCTGTGTATCATTTTCAACACAATACACAAAAGCATTCTTATGTTCTGGGAGTTCGTTTCCATGACAACGGTGTTTTGAGGGACTGCAGATGAAAACCGTTGAAACTGGCTTCCAGAGTGCAATCTTGGAAACACGCAACTCCAGCGTCGGCGTGTGAATGAGCAGAACTGGACCCCGTGGAAACTGTGACGTCACGGCTCCACTTCACACATGATCGTTATGTTTGTAATCAAACATTCATGCAGACAACATTAATAACGGCAGATTACTGAGCTTAATGGCACTCTGGCCTGTAGTTGTCAAGATATCCTTTTCTGGACCTGCACCACTTAAGGCTCCACCGCAAATAAATAAATCAAATAAACTCCACAATAATACCAAGCACCATATCGCTGTAATAATGATAATACTAATTTCCTATGGACCCGTGATTTGGTCGACATTCTGACGATGATTGTAAAATGTAACCACCTATATTGTCAAAGTAATTGGAGTGTTGAGTTTGTTTTGCATGAATTATGCACAATCATAATCCTGGAAAGCACTTCAGTAAGCATGAGGCAAAGGTCACATGCTATAATGTCTCATTATTCTAATCACTCTTCCATTATAACATCAATATCTAATGCAGAAGTCATTCATAAGCTATTTGTAAATAAAACATTTACACATACAGAGCCTGATCTCACTCCAGGGCCTTTGTTGCCATTGATTACAAGATTTCCCTCTGCAGTGATGCTCTCGATTTGCTTATGTGCACAATTTTGCAGCACTGGCTTCCTCGTATTACATAATAATGGAGGATGCCTACCAATTCTCTTGGACATCATCAGATTTTCATGATTGCAGCCAATGCACAAGTCTGGATTTGAAATTGAATTCTCCAAATGTGACACGCTTGATCTAATCACAGAGCATTAACAAATGTTTTCTGTTATGGTGTTTTCCGACCCTAATATCCTAATGATATGGAAATTGATAATTATTCTGTCATACACACAGCTTCTAGCGGACATGGCTTTATTGAATAACTCAGAAGGATGTGGTTATCTTTCACAAACAATTTGCCTAATATTGCATTTTCCCCCTCAGATCATTTCTGTGGGCCAGAGGCGCTGTGAGATTGAAATGTTGGGGTGTTAGTTTTGCATATCTGAAAATGTACAATAACACATTAATGATCAGGCTGGTGGTTGGACGTTGATTTATGTCACTGGGAGTTGAACTCATGTGACAACATTGAGTAGGATGTATGGCAGTCCAGCACCTGCACATGGTGCAAAATAACATCTTGCCAAGCATCATGAACGCCTGATGGCAGATGTGCAGCACAATTAGAAGAAAACGCTGTAAAATCACATATGCGGTATGTTATGTTAAATCAATGAGATCCATAACCATCACATTCACAAGCTTTTAGAAATTATCTGTTAAGTACAAATTGTGCTTGGAGTTATTTGAAATGCTTCTTGAATAAAACAGATCAGTTTCATGTATTAACTGCACTCTGGAATGTTCAGCTGAGCCTGGGGGTTATGGAATTTTGACACAATGGCTCAGTCCTAACCACCATCCATCCATTTTCTACCACTTATCCTGTATTCAGGGTCGCGGGGGGGCTGGAGCCGATCCCAGCTGTCATTGGGCGAAGGCAGGGTTCACCTGGACAGGTCGCCAGTCTATCACAGGGCCAACATGTAGAGACAAACAACCATTCTCACATTCACACCTACGGGCAATTTAGAGTCATCAATGAACCTATCCCATCCTGCATGTCTTTGGACCCGGAGAGAACCCACGCTGACACAGGGAGAACATGCAAACTCCAAAGTAATTGGAAGCCGGGACCCTCTCACTGTGAGGCGACAGTGCTACCCACTACACCACCGTGCAGCCCCCTAACCACGTTAGAAACTCAAAAACTCAATTACAAGTCAAATGTCAGAATTCAAAATCCTACTTAAAGATCCCATATTAGACTGTTTTTCATCAATTCCACACAGCTGTCAGATTTCCAACAACACTGTATTCAATATTCATTGCTCCAAACCCATCCGTGGTCCTGTATTTCAGCTGTCTAAAAGTTGCTCAAATGAGCTCTGCTGAGAACAGGCTGTTTCTGTGTCTGCACCTTTAAATCCTAATGAGCTGTCTGTCATCGCCTACTTGGAGAGAGACAGGATGCCTACGCTACGCGGTTAGCATGCGCACAGACGTAATTTAGTGGGGGGGACACAGGGGACATGTCCCCTGCACTTTTTCAAAAGGCCGTTTTGGTCCACTGCACTTTTTACCGTCCAAAAACAATGTTACGTTATAGTAAACAGAGATGTGTCGAGCACTAGGACCAAGCGGAAAACGGCCGCTCAAACTGAAGCCTGTTTCCCTTAGTTTAGACCGCCCACAAGCTCCTCGATTGGCTCTGCTGTTTTCTTGTGTGATTGGCCGTCCCCGCTGTCACTCCATCTTGCTTGCACACCGACGGTCTGCTAGTCTGCGGTCAGGAGTCCTACAGGAGTCCGCTACTAGAAGTTGGGAGTTTGTTCTGCCTGGTTCACGTCTGCTAGAAGGATTGTAATATCAGAGGTTTCATTTACATTAACGTTTGAATCAGTGTCCATGTGCGTATGTGCGTGCGTGCGTGTGTGTTTGGTAATTAGACGCAGCCAGGATGTCTAAAAAAAGAAAAGTGGACATAAGAGACTTCTTTAGAAGTCAAAGTCTAAGTTACACAAAGAAATACGTTACACCCATCCTGCAACACCTTCACTGGCTCCCAATAAACAGCATATCCACTTCAAGATCCTCCTCATCATTTACAAAGCTCTCAATAATCTGATCAATAAAATGTATTATTATTATTGTTGTTATTATTACTATTGGATTAGAATTGGGTGATAATGTTTTGCTACATGATTTACAACCAGTCAAACCAAAAAAGGGAACAGTAAACTTAAAATTAGCAATAGAAAACTAGAAGAACTACTAGAAAACACAGTGAACTGAAAGAGTTAGAGTTTTATTAAAAATACTTGTGTCCCCCCCACTCCTGAAATCAAAATTTGGTCCTTGAGCATGCGCCAATGTTTACGTGGATGTATCGCCAGGGACGTTGCTAGACATAAAGCTCTACTGTGGCACAGGCCCCCTATTACTCAAATCACAAAGGGGGGTTATCTGACACACAGCAGACGCCCCAATAGCATCTAAATAAACTTCATATCCCTGGGAAGGGTCCTGAGAGGAAGAAGGAGGTCGTAATCTTTTGACCCAATCAGGGCTCTCTGTAAAACAAAGTGTTAGATCAGTCTCCAGCCGTGTTTGTGGTGCCTCAAAGTCTGGTGTCTCTGAAGGTCTGTGTCCTCCACACATTCGGAGATGCGTGGAGATGTTGTTGATGCTTTGATTTAGGCGTTCATAAATCCTCTACTCGGGCATGTTTCGGGCACTACCTCTACTCGGGCACATTCCATCCAGGTGATCTGGACATGAGTGTTTTCTAATCTGAAGTGAGGAGACTCTCGTCTGTGTCCTCACTATGTTGTCCAGGAGTGAATAGTTAATATTTTGTTCATTAATCAAATTAAATCTGAGTGTGGACGAATCATGAAGCTGTTGCTCTTATTATGTTGAAAAAGTAATTGCCCCAGTTAAAAGAATACAAAATCAATGATTATGCAAGCAGGACAGTTCAGAACATGTCTATCAAAGCAAATTGCATAATAATAATAATAATAATAATAATAATAATAATAATTTAAAAAGTAATTTCAAAATAAAGCTTTAGCTTTTTGGTGTGTCTCTTGATGTTCCTAGGCTGTCCTGCCCACTTAGCTTCCTCTTCCCTTCCCATTGAGTGCTGGCTCCTCTTCAGCCCTACCTCGCCCACAAGGTGACACCTCAGCTCCTGATTGGCTCACAGGGCGACAGCGTCACTCACAGGGGGACAAAAGCTCACCGCTGCTGCGCTCGCCATGAATGTGTGTTGTCCTTGATCACAAACAGCATGATGCACGTTCAGAGCTGCAAATACACCATATGGCCTCTATTAGCTGCTTAGCCATTCACAGCTGGGGGGAGAATTCCCTCATCGAGTGGAACTCAAAGATTAGCTTGTCATGTAAGATTTATGATTTTTCATCTAAAATAACTGTGATTAATATGAGCTATTAGGTCCACTGATTTGCTCCTGCCCCCAACTATGTTAAACATGACTGTTTGTGAAAGAATCCCCTGACCCCTAATACCCAGGATACACACACATACACACATCTTACAAATAATTGAGGGTACTAAAAATCCCTGGTGTCTGGCCTTGAACAAATTAAAAGCGGAAACCAACGTTAGATTTTTAAGTGTTAAGTTGTTTGTGAAATGCAAATGTGTTGTTTAATAGAAAGGGTTTTCATCAATTATTCATCTGAAAAATGTATTATACCTGATTTCAGCACCAAAACAAGGCCCACTCTCTCTCTCACACACACACACACACACACACACGCTTAATAACTTAAAATAAAAAAAATACATAATAATAGACAAAGGTTCTCCTGGAAAAATCTGATACATTTTTTTATTTCACCCAAAGTCAAGAGTAAACAGTTGAACAAAAGCTGGCCTTGTTGGAGAGACTGTGGATTAATTAATGTGGATCACTCGCATATTTTCTGGAAATGTGATAAAATCAGACCCTTTTGGGTCACTGTATTGTTGAAAATACTTGGACATAAGATTCCATGTCTTGTACAGTACTGTATTTGTGTAACCTATGTGAAGAAAATATAAGAACGAAGGACAGATACCTGGTAAAAGTACTACTAACAGCAGCTAAGAAAGCTATGACAAAGAAATGGGGAAGGGATGACATCCCTACACAGGACCAATGGACTCACCTTGTAGAATTCAATTCATAGAGAAATGGTTGAGATGGACAATATTTATGACTGAACAGCGACAAAACAAAAAACTTGATGAGTAAAAGAAAATGGACAGATGTCCTTGATAGTGACTTACTTGTTTTAATTGAAGTGTTAAATCTGTATAACGGAAAAAACTCAATAAAAATGAAAGTGAGAAAAACAAATAGACAAATAATGAGAAAGATAGTAAAGTAAAAGCTGATGAAATAAGTGCATAGTAAACATGTAACGGTATTGCACAGTAGATAGGGAGGAAGGCAGTTTCAAGTAATTATTTAAATATGCTTCATATTTATTAGCTATGTTGTAGCTTTGATATATTTGCTGTGTAATGTTAGCGGACAAGCTAATGTGTCGTTGGAAGTAAGGTGGACTTGAAGTTGAGCTTGAGTTTTATTCATTTTTGTCTAGCTTATGTTGGTGTGCTTCTGCAAAAATCATTATGATCCAGGCATCTGCTCACCTTCACTTCACACACAAAGACACTTCTTATTTCAAACTACTGGCTCAAAAGGTAGTTCAGGAGAAGGACAAATCTCTCAACAAATATGTTTGAATAGTAAGTAGTACTGAGGTTAAAGCTGTGCTCTTTACATGGGAGGCCGAGTAGTCACCATTGTACATATACTTGTCTTTGTACTTGGTGTGAACCAGGTGGAAACTGCAAGTTCTGAAAAGTGAAGACAATGCTAAAAGGCTTTAAACTTGCATTCTTTCATGGGTGACTCCTCTGGGTGCTAAAAGAAGTCTGATTGTAGAGAAGTCTATGAGAAAATTACTACTTCTCTCTTAATTTATTATCTCAGTAAACATTGTCAACATGAGTTTATGGACTCAATCTCTCGTTTTAAGTCTTATTCAATCCAGCATGATGTTCATTTAGTACATTATGGTCCATTTAGAGTCAAAAAGGGGATGCTTTAGAGGCGGGGCTATGGTGATTGACAGGTCGCTACTACAATACCAATGCAGTTAGCTACTAAGATGACTTGACCTTGAATTATGAAGCTAACTTTGTTAACAGCTTCACACCAGAATCCAGATGAATCCAGATCCAGTAAGGTTGCTGCTCAGGGTGCCGCTCTGCTGCTAGTGTTCGTGAGATCCATCTGTCGCTCCCCCACAGTCCAAATATGGTCACTTCCTTTCACTGGCTGCAAAAATTCCAAATTAGCGACGGTCAAAAGACCAACCCCTGCCTTCAAAACCATTTATGATTTAAAAAAAAACTGCATATAAAAATAGCCAATCCTCTCACTGACTGATGCTCTTGTTTAGGTCATACAGAGGCATCAGTATTAGATAGAGACTCTTCCCTAAACAGTTAAACGTTTCTCACAAACTGTGGCATTTTGGACATTTCGTCTTTTTATGCAACATAGTGGTTTTCCTACAATGCTGGAAACATGCTCCTGCAGCTACACACTTATGTCTTTGCAGTTCAACATGGAGAAAGGTGTTATGGGTAAACCATAGGTTGCAGAGGCTTGCAGAGAAGTCAATGCACACACCTCCCAAATCTCATCAAAGCGCTGTGCAGAGCTAACTGTTAACTACTGAAGAAAACAAAGCTCGTGGCACTGGAGGAGAATTCACTCAAGTAATTAGGACATCAAGTAGATGTTGAGAAAACAAGTGTTGTCTGTTGCCCGTGGCACAAGAGGAAAAGTCACCTTAGGCTAATTTATGTATTTTAACATTTTTGTTTTTCAGCCTTTTGCCACATTTTTAAAGTGTGGACCAGCTCATTTTATCCTGTCATGCATAATCAGCAGAGCCAGTCAACAGAAGAAAACCGGCCAGTACAACAAACCCACTTTTACTTTGTGTCGGTGCAACATGAAAACATCCGTGTCAAATTGACCAATAAATGTTCATATGTTTTTGCGTGAGTAAATGTCACGGAAGAAAGAGAACTGGCGATTCAGACAGCTAAAAAATGGAAATGTTTCCAAATGACCCACAACATGGGAGAGGTACTTTACTGTTCCCTTAGGGAAACTGGTTTTCAGTGTGGAGTCATTGGCGTGCGATACAAAAACAGAACAAACACAAGGCACTGAAACCTTCCACAGTCATAATTGTCAGTCACAGTGTTTGTTCGTATAGCACTTATCGAGCTTAAAAGACAAGGACTCCAACAAACCCATCACAGATTTATTTCTCATAATATTGTCACATAATACAAAGGTTTGAAACGTATCCACTAGAGACAGTGCTGCCCAGCCTTTTCCCCCTTTCTATCATTGAGAAAACTGACATATTTTATGGAGCATTAATGTTTTATTCAATACATAAAATGTCCCTGCAAAACAACTGATAAACTTTGAAATCAACCCAAATAGTTACATCAATCACTGCAGGAACTTTGTCATTTGGATGAATTATGTACAGATTATTTCCGATAAACTGCATCAGAGACTATTATTTAAAAAATCTTTTAATCCAATTGTCTGTCGGTATTATGCACTTTTTTAAGAACGTTATCACTTATATACACTAAATAACCTTTTCCTGGAGAAATTCACTGTTTTAATTGCGTACTTGTCTAATGCAGGACGAGGCTTTTCGGGTCTGCGATTGCCCTTTTTAGGTCTTCAAGGTGCTCCATCCTGTTTGCATCTTATATTTAATCCAAACTTGAAAAATAACAAATATAAAAATAAGAAATATAGTTAATTTAATTGTCCTTACTGAAATGCTAAAATATCTGCCAACTGTATGCTTTTTCATAGTTCTTCAATCAAGAATCCCTCATGAAGCTTTGTTGACCCCTAATGACTTGGGGGTCAATGTTTGGAACCAGTCCACTAGAAATCTGACCTCACTTCAAATCCTCCATGCTGCTCCACTATTGTGCTATATTCCATCTGGTTGCATTAATTCTTGAAGACTTATGCACCAAAAGCATTAAAAGAACACAGCATATGTAAGGACACACACACGCACACACACACACACACAACAATCACACACACACAATCACCCACCCACAGTCTAAAACCTTAAAGGGACATTTCACCCTGAAATCAAACTAACCAGGTAGCGTCTCAACTTTCGGATAGCACCCTTTTTCATTTGCTTCGTGTCACAAATTGACACACACATATATTAGTACACAAACGCATGAATATGAGGTGCCACACACACACACTCACACACACACGCACACACACACACACACACACACACACACAAAGATATAGAGAGGCTAATCTACTTAACAGAAACCATTTAAGAGCCCTTTAGCAACATACAGTAGCATAATATGTAGATTACAAGCGTTTGCAGTAATCTCTGCGCTCTGCAGGCAGGGAGACAAGCCTCTTTGTGTCTCCCATTGTGCGTTAGTCAGCATGGAAATGTGCTCTGAGGGCAAGAGGGAGAATTATAAAGAATTTCCATTGACATCAAATCTTAACTGTAGTCGCATAATCCCCCTTGACACGCACACACACACACACATGCACACACACGCACACACACACACACACACTTCTGAGGGGGAAGCGGATTAAGGAGGAGAGAGAGAGAGAGAAGTGTGTGTGTCTTTACACTCGTATGCGTGTTTACAAGTGCATTTGCAGCTGTGCGTATGTGTGTAATAATCCATGTATCCACTGGCTAATCCTGCACTGAGTGAGGGGGCACAGATAGGGAGGGTGTGTGTGCTCCTGCTGATAAAAGCCATCGATCACCAGCCGCCCTCAATCGCACAATATTCTCCCACAATTCTGGGAGATTGGAGCTCCTTCTGTCCTTCCATTACCTTCTTCTTTTGTCTACTTCTTATTTAATCATTTCTGCCAGGATTTCCAGTTTACTACATGTTTGCTACGTTACATTGTTATATTCGTTTCGCAACGTTTTGTAAGAAAGTCCGCTGTAAAACCAAACTTAAACTTTTAGTACATTTGTTTTGCGTAAAGAGTTTAAAAATAAGGAGGTCCACTACAGGGGTATTTACAGTGGTTACATTACTATTTTAACCATGCTCTTTTTTCCAACCTTAACCAAGTAGTTTTGTTGCCTAAGCCTAAACCTAAACAGTCATTTCAGGTATTGTGCATTTCTGCAAGCACCATAGAAGGCTAATATATATATCAGCCTTCTATGGTGCTTGCAACATATCCTTGGTTTGCAGAAACGTACAATGCCAACATTTATTCTGGTTGGTTCAGTGCGATAATGTAATTCTTCAGACTCATCTGCGGCATGTTTTGGCCATCATTTCTACCCATGATTATGAGGTGAGGCCATGTGGGCACTTTCCCAGGGCCCTGTAGTCAAGTGGGTGCTCTTGGCCTTCAGCATTTTTAAGTGGGTAGAAGTGTATGTGAAATGACTCAGTTTATAATGTAGCAGGCCAACCTGTAAATTAAGGTCTAGCATCATTCTATTCTTGTAGGGGGTTTGCAAAGAAGCTGGTCACAGTTTAGTTTTTTTGTTTTTACAATAAACTCCAATATTTTCTATAGTGAGTTCACTTCACTTAACAGTTTTTTTTTGTTAACCAACGCTCGACTCAGCAACAGTACATGATATCCATGATATCCTCTCCCAGTGTTTTCTACAGGAGTTTGTAAGTCTGTGGTGGACTTCAGGCTTCTTGTCTCTGTTGATTTTAAAATTTAAATAATCAATGTAGTGCACTTTGTAATCAAAACTAAGGGGCTAGATCGGTGAAGACCTTCTCAGTCATTTCATTAAAAAGAGAGGCAAACAGGCAGGCAAGGGTCAGTCAAAGAAAGCAGGCGAAGTTCCAGCATTTATATGAAAAATGTGATGGAAGTAGTAAGATGAACTGATGGGGCAGGAAACTGGCCGGATTCCCCAGCAGCAGGTGGAATATCTGAAACGACAGGAGAGGTAAGTAACAAAATAAAACAGGAAGCAGATATTAAAAAACATGTGTTTAGTCAGAGTGACTGAACAGTTGTGTCTTTGAAGTATCTTAAAATAATTTATTTTGTCATTGATTCAATTAAAACAATAAGATGCATGGTTTGTTCAATGCATATTGTTCTAAATAGATTTCAAAGTGCACAAAATGTCACTAACCAAAAGCAATTCCAGTGATGCAATTGCAAAATATACACATTCATGATATATAAGTATAGGACAGTTGTTCTTAACCTTTTGATTCAAGGCACCGCAGAATAACTAGGATGGTGTTCATGTCCCAGAGGCGTTGTCCAATCTGCTGCAGGCTCAGTGATCTTTGATGTGACGGAAATCCACCATCAGGAACTCATGTGCATGATTCTAGACCAGGCATCCCCAAATGGCCGCGGTCCGGGTCCGGACCAATTGATGGTTCTGTCCGGACCCATGACCAATCTCTGATGAATTCGCGAGAATAGATCATTTTCAATGAGCATTATCTTTTTTTTCGACGGTCGCGGCTACAGTGGGCGCAGCTACTCCAGTTAATACGACAATGACTTCACTGAATTGAGCCAATCAAATGGTTTGTTTACCCTCAGCGCACCGGAGAGAGCAAGAGAAAAGAGAAAGACAGCGATGGCAGCATGGCTTGCTCCAAGAGGAGGAAGTTTGATATGGAAAACCGTTGATTTCAAGATGAATAGATGGAGAAATATATGTTCATTCTTCCGGCAGACAGTTCCAAACCCGTCTGCCTCTTATGTTCCGAAAACGTGGCATTAATAAAAAGGGGCAATGTGAAGCACCACTACGAAACAAAGCACAGATATTTTCAGCAAAGTTATCCACTGAAATCTGAGCTGAGGGTACGCAAAATAACCGAACTGCAAGGCCAGTATGACTCATCACGCATATATTTACAGCCCAGCAACGTGCAAACGAACATACGCTAAAAGGTATCGTGGATTTTGGGGCAACATAAAAAATATTTAGTGATGGGACAATTGGAGTGCTTGAACGCCGTTACTGAGACATTATTTGAGGGGAAACAAAGAGATGAGTTGTGTTCTGTTTTTAAAGGCCTTAAGTTCATTCGCTTGGGACTACTTTTATTTGTGGTAAAAAAGATAGTTGATTACTACACAAGTGTTGAAAATTGACAAGAAATATTGTTGAAACCATATGAAAATGTGGGGTAGGCTGTAAGACATAAGTTGGACTTGTTAGGTTCGGACCTTCACTTGGAGGAAATTTTAGTAACTGGACCTCAGTGATTTTTAATTGAATACCCCTGCTCTAGACAATAAAATCTATTCTGAGGGATATTATATCACTGGTACATGTGATGTAAAGAAACAAAAACACTACAGTTATTTATTTGTAATATGATGTTTTAACTCTAACATCTGGTGGCCATTTAAAATGATCTGGCCACCACCTTGCTGGTTATGACCCCCATGTTGAGAACCACTGTTATAGGACAGATACAGACGTCTGAGCTTGATTTTGGTCAGATTTTAATAGTATGATGATGCATGCAAGTATGTTGGAATTGTGTCTTTATATATGGTCTCACTATACAATATAAAGACAATAGCAAATTTGAAAATCAATTATTTTAAAACCACACTTGTATGGATATACAAGGTTTCTGCCAGACAATGAAGATATGGTGTTTGAGTGAACAGAGAAAGGACATATTAGCTGTTGCACCATTCAATTCATAAAACCCTGCTCTGCTGATTGAGGAGCAAGGCCATTACAGCTATATCCTCTTTGTGTTTAGTTCCAGTAGGAGCAGTCACTTTCACACACTCCCACACACACACACACACACACACACTCACACCCACACACTCACACACACACACACACACACACCCACACACATACACCCACACTCACACACACACACGCAAACAAATTAGCAGGGCTTTATTCCTTAAAACTCTCATAATAAGTCTTATAATACTGATGGGAGGAAAATAAGCAGCAAAAATAACAGGGCTTTTATTGTGAAGAATTGATAGGAAATGCGTTGACCCACCGTTTTACAGCCGCTACAACCACAACATGTATTCGATAAGGCAGGTGACGTGGGGACATACATATGTGGACAAAGCTGAGATCTGATGTGCAGCATCTGATGACAAAAGTCAGCAAAAAATCAACTCCCGGCGTGACGTCATTTGAATGCAACTTACTCTCCTGGGAGGAGGAGAAGCCTGAGAAGGTTGAAAAGCAGCAGCAGCAGATGCTGGAGATGAAGCTGGTAGATAATGACTAGATATCCAGAGCTTGATTGCAGCCATTCTTATTTGGACTGCTGAGGTCAAAACTCAGTCCTTGCTCTTAACAAAAGCTGCAGCACAGTGGATTTCTTTTGTTCATGGTTTATTCACTCTATGAGAGCTGGTTAAAAGGTTCAGATAGAGGAGATATTTTTTCATTATTAGTTCTAAATCCAGGATTGTATTATCTTTTGGACACAAAATGAGTAAATAAATTTAATTTAATTTAGGATCCTGTAATTTATAGATACAATATCCACATACTTTTTTGAAAATATATTTTTTTTATTTTTGAACAAATGGGATTAATGAATCATAAAAGTTATAAAAGTTTCTTTTCAAAACTGCTTTTGAGATTTACAGAATGATTTCCAGTAGAATATACTGTTCAGACAAAGACTGTGATATGTGATCAGATTTAATAGTATAATTATTCAATAGCAAGTTTAAGCTTAAATCATTTGGAGCATCATTTTTGTAAAAATAATGGTCCAAAATGATGTGAAACAAATCCAAAAAATTCACATTTTCTTGGAGAAGACACAGACACCCATTATTTCCCAGTATCCTTTGTTCACTATAGAAATGTATAATGTAAATATGATTTCGGAAACGTGTGAGAAAGAGGACTTATTTTCTTTCACTTCTATGAATATAACTCTTATATTTTGTTAATATAAATCCATATAGTCAAGGTGTGGACTGAGGACTGCAGCACTTGATGTCTGGGTGTTTGAGGGAGAATGACAGAGAAGGTAAACTATTGTACTCTACGTAAATTATTAATAACCTGCCTGACCAAACCTGTGATAGTTTCTCTGAAACTTTTACGAACTGCCAGACCGGTTACTACTACGCCGCCGCCACTGGAATCCAATTCTGCAAATAATACAATACTAATAAGATGTACTTTAATACATAATGTGTAGCCTGATTTTATTCCGACGCTGTGCAGAAATGCAGGCTTTAAACCACAGATACATGGTCGATAGGAAAAAGTGGTCCTTTGATGTCACCCACTGGTTTTGAAACCTCAAAATCGGCATTTTTGCCGTCGCCTATTTGGAATTTTTGCAACCAGTGAAAGAAATTGACCCTATTTGCAATAAAGTCCATACAGTCATAATTACAATGCTTACCGAGATAATAAATCAAGTGAGAAGGAGGGTTTTCTCATAGACTCTGACTTTGCTTTAAACCAGAGGAGTCACCCCCTGATGGCCAGCAAGGGGAATGCTTCACTTTTCTTTGCCACCTGCTTTAAACATGATTAATAGATGCCAAAAAAAAAAGTTCAGTCTTATTATTACTGATCAACTGCCTGATATTTCTTCGTACATTGACCACTGATTGATGATCAATAGTTCAAATTTAGGGAGATCTTCATCACAATCTATCGTCACTCATTATAACCTTACTCAGTATATACAACATAGACAATGCACCACACGTCTCAGTTCAAACCTAATTCGTCTGTGTGTGTCCATTATATAACTATCCCTAATAGTTAGCTCTCATGCTGAAGAGGAAGTTGGTCTTTCCAGAAGAGCTACCGCAGGCTCAGTCCTTTTGTACACACTACAGGAGTATTTTTTGGCTGCACACTGATCATATTAATGACATACATATACAGTCGGCTATTTTGCCGGCAGCCCACTCGTGTACTCTATCAGATACCTTTTCATAACTAAACACAATGTATTCATCAAGTCCTTCATGTTTTAAATAAAGTCCAATGTTTTGGTGGATTTTGCCAATCAAAACATAGTTTTGTGCGCTGATGAAAACGAGTGTGTGCATGAACATTATGTACATTTAAAGACAACCTATTAAGCTTTTCCGCTTCCCTCTCATTTCCTTTAAAGGGAACTACACTATATTTTTTCGAGATTCTCATACACAAACACACACACACACACTTAATTTGACACGCCCTCAATCAAAGATACTTAGAACATGGTGGCTCATAGTCTGGCTCATGGTCTTTTATATGGACTTCTAAAGGAAGAGGAACAAGTGGCTATAATTCAGTTTTATCACTATTCCTCAGCAGAATCACTCCTGTACTCCTTTCTCACCAATCACAACAGAGTTGGCCAGCTGACCAGTCAGAGCAGACTAAGCTTTTTGGGAGGGAGGGGCAGGAGCTTAAATAGAGTGTTTAAGAGAGAGGCTGAGAAGAGCTGCTGCAGCACAGCCTGATGGGAAAATACAGAGTTTTTAAGCATTCAAGCATGTTAAAATGTTCTAGCAGTAATTAGAAGTACGCATCACAGGTTTGTAAAATCCAGATGTGAGTTTGGTTGACAGAGCTGTTTTCAGATGAGATATCTTTTCACCCCTCGTTATCTACACACCGTCACAGGGACTGCTGCTGCTTCTCTGTAGTGTTTCTGTCTGGGAAACTCATCTCTCCTATCTCATGATCAGGCGTTCTCCAAACGCCCCTATTTGTATCTGGTGAAACCCATGTTCGCTTCCAACTCGTGCGTTAGAAGGCCAAATTAAATGCACAGATGAGCGATGAGATGAGAGAAAAGTACAGGTTGAGAAATAGATACCATAGATCGCATATGGTCCTTACACGCATCATGGACGGCAAGCCATCAATTAATAAATGTCTACAAATCCTAAACATTTCACTGTGTTTTAGCTGCACTGACAAGATAAGATAACCACAAGGTTGTCACCACACTATAATATATATATATATATATATATATATATATAATTGTCATATTAAAAGATGACAAAATGTCTCCGTCTCTTTCATCCCCTCTCCAACATGCAAATCATTTAACAAGCTATCTGTCTTCTACTGGGCCAACTATTAGAGACATGATCCATTTACTTTTATCTGGCCGTGATGGAGTGGAGCATTTGTTCCTTCCATGGCTCCTTTCATATTGCTTCATTGGTGACACATAAACCTGGCAACTCTCCTTAATGGGATCTCATCCATAATGTTGAATGAGGGGGACAATCATTTCATTTGAGGAGATTAAAAATATAGTCTCTAACAAGGCCCCCCTGCTGTCCAAGTTGACAGAATCTAATGAATTGGAGGGATGAAAAGGGCCTCCACATGTAGGTTTCTATGCCAGCAGGCTGAATGCATCATTGTGTGTCAAGACCAATACTGACATATCCTTACATTTTTCTCATCTTTGATATTTACATTTACATTTAGGGCATTTAGCAGACGCTTTTGTCCAAAGCGACTTACAATAAGTACAGTTGTCAAAAGGAGGAAACCACAACATATGCTGATAAAGTAAGAGCTAAAAAATAGAAACAAGTGTTAGGTCCTCGTCTGAGAAAAGTGATATCCATAATTGCTTCCATCATCATGCTAAGATGTAGGCAAACCCTCTGAAACAACTGTTAAACCACTACCAATATGGTTGGATAATTCAATGATGGACGCCTGAACACATACACACTTACATCTAGGGGCCCCTTGACCCAATATGATAACAGGACATTAAAGTGCCAATGAAACATAAGTTAGAGTATCCTTTATTATCTTCTGTATTGTGAAACAATGGCCTTTGATTTCAGTCTACTAATGCTACCTCATGATAATGGAAATGGCTTTACCCATTTAAATAGATTTAAATAAATTTCAGGGCGCCTGTGGCTCAGTCGGTAGAGCGGGTTGGCCAATGTTCGGAGGGTCGGCAGTTCAATCCCCGCCCTTGTCACTGTGTCATGGTCGTTGTGTCCTTGGGCAAGACACTTCACCCATCTTGCCTCGTGTGAATGTGTATGACTGCTGTATGTTTGAGGTGGTGTTCGGAGTGGCCGTAGGTGCAGAATGGAAGCCAAGCTTCCGTCAGTCTGCCCCAGGGCAGCTGTGGCTACTATCATAGTTTACCACCACCGGTATGACTGTGTGTGAATGAATGGAACCTGGAACCCTGTCAGAGCGCTTTGAGTCTCCTAGAAAAAAGCGCAATACAAATCCAATCCACTATTATTAAAAGTTGGCCAAAGTTTTGTTTCATTATCTTGTCCTAGTTAATTCTCCCAACACTGGCAGAAATCCTTGGCTTGGTTGCAGCTGCAGGGGATAATTATCAAACAGGTTGAAAACAAAGTGAGCTGAGGCATACATACATTAAGTTAGTTTGCACCAAATAAACTTGGGATTGCAAAAGTTCCTTGAAATTTGTCACTTTTAAAGATATTTTTTTTCACTTTTCCTCTGCTTTAGAAGCGAGCTGTGACCCTGACCACTGCTCTGAATTACAGCTTTAAAATTTAAACCTTCAACACATTCCAGACGAGATTCACTTTCGACTGTTTTCATTATTTTTGCCACTCAAACTTCTCTCATATTTTCACCAAAAACAGCCAGAGAGATGAAAAGAAGCATTTATAGGTTTGTTTCTTTCAGAATGTGTTTCAATCAAACACATAAAGGCAGAATAAAATACCAGCAGAAAATATCAGCATAACTTTCTGGCAGCAATTTAGCCAAGTTAATCTACTCTTCTCTAGTTGTACATCCTTATACGTACTTTATTGCATGTGTATTCAGATTCAGATTTCACTCAATTTTCTCGTCTGGATCCACAGCAGTACTAGGATTTTAAAATATTAAGCCATCATAATGTATGTAAAAATACTTAACAGATGTTGACTCAATTGCAAGCAATACTCCTTGAAACTAGCCTTACTTGTAGCTGGCAGCCACTGTGCTTTGTAATGGCTGCTAATTGTGTGTTCAGGGTTGCCAACTTCCACTTTACTTGTAGAAATACAGAATTGCCAAAATGGATACTGGCTTAATTTGTGGAAGCGTGTAGTTATTTGACGCTATATTAATGCTCAGAATGTCAAGTTAGCACCTTAATCAAATCAAATCAAATCGATTACCAGTGTGGTGGAGCCTGCACCCCACTTTTGCACCCCAGAAGGTTAATGTGGCCCTGTCTTGTGCCAGTTTTGACCTGATTGACAGTTGAGCAGTGAGTCCCTGTCCACTTTTTTAAAATATATAGGTTAATATGGACAGATTTCCTTTTGGAAATCAATGTCACTGGGGCGACTTGATGGAAAGTCTCTTAGGACCGTCTATTAGCCCTCTGAGTCTGCTGACAGGTTTTTTCAGGGCTGAATAGCTGCCAGAGTTATCTACTTCCTGCCCAACAGGAGGATTTCTATTTTTACCAAACCATTTTCACTCCAACAGCCAACCTTGCCCCAGTGTGGCCCACCTGCAGACGCCATATTGTGTGGAACTTGGTATTTCCTTGTTAAAGAAATGAATGACCTTCTGCTGAGCTTTTAAATGAACATACATTGTGTTTTACCGCCCACATAATAAAAGGTACAGAAAGCAAATCCCAGGCTTTTGGATGTTTGCTTTTGGCTTTGTCTTTAATCCTATTTTTCCTCTGATGCATTGGTGGTTTGCTGCGGCAGCCACAGCAGCTAATCTGGCTCTGACTAATCTGGCTAGCCTTGTTGTTTTAGTCTGTTTGCTAATTAATGATGTGCTATTTACATTCACCAGGCCACTGCCTTTGGTCTCAGTTCTCAGGTGCTATTTCAGGAAACGTGTGTGTGTGTGTGTGTGTGTGTGTGTGTGTGTGTGTGTCACAATCAATTCATCATTCATTCAGTCAATCTATCAATCCTTTTTCAGTGCTTTCTTGTAGTGTAGAAGCTTGAATTAAACACATACAGTAATTAACATAGAAGGCAGGTAAAAAAGTTAGTAATGCTGATCTCCCATAAAACAGAAATGGTTCCAGCATATTGTTTGTTTTTACCACAATCCACAAAGCCTCACTCTTTCTTCTCCCAAGTAAATGGTCTCCCCCGACATTCGCATCCCCCCCATCCCCAAACATAATCTCGCTACTTTTCGTTATCACCCTGGAGCGTTCCATTTCAAACGTCAATGAACACACACAGCTGAAAGAGCACGAGTGCCACGTCTCTCATCAGAAAATCAAAAGAAAATCCACCACAAAAAAAGTGTGGTTTTATTGTTGCTGGCGGGACACCATGCTGTGGCCTCTAACTACACTTTATTACCTGTGAAATGAAAGAATTAATAGGGTGATGAGGACGGGTGTGTCCTCAAGAACGCCTGGACATTTCATCCAGCCGGGCCCAGCCGCACTAGATGACATTCCGGTTTGTCAGAGCCCCATGTCGCCGTCAAAAAATCATCTTTTCACTTACTCTCCTACTGTGAACAGATTAAAACAAGCATACATTGCTACATAGCCTGTGGGATACATATTGAGGCAGACTACTGAAGTTACTGCTAAAAGAGAAGGAAAAACAGCTCAAAACGGCTCCGCCGTGGATTGCAACAAAACGCTGCTAAAGGAAGCTTTGTTGGGTTTTTGATGTGTTTTTCCTGTTTTCACCAAGGCTACAGGGAAATAACTTCTCCGATTGTGTGCAGCGGCAGTACAAACAGGATGATTGCAGCGGACTGGCAGAGTACCAAGGGGAGGAAGCTGCAGCTTTTCGTCTTTAGCATTAGCATTAAGAGCGAAGGGGGGGAAAAAGATGCAGAGAATGCAGCTCTTGAAACAGACACGGTCACAATAAGGAGTAACACAATGAGTGTGTGTGTGTGTGTGTGTGTGTGTGTGTGTCTGTCTCTTGCATTAAATAAGATGCAGCATAACATCAGCACTACTGCAGTCAGGATTCAACCTGAACATGAAAGATAAATGAGATATAGAGGCGAAGTCTCGCCCCTTCCTGTGGGACCATATTTTGATAAAAATATGTACCGTATTCAGCGGCATCATTTTTGTTTTACATTTGAATTGTGCCATTCATTTCAGATATGATCTTCGTCAATTTAAAAGATACTTTTACATGTAAAGAAAGTTTTTTTTATGTAACTAAGACTATGAAAATACTTTGTTACGAAGATGACACCCAAAAGTCACACAAGTGGCATCTCTATTTGGAGCTATTTTTCCAAATGTAGGTCCCATGGTGGTCCAACAACACTTTCTCATCCTCAATCATTTGTCTACTTGCAGTGTTTGATGACAACACTGTTGCAGCAGGACGCGTTTCAGGTTGAAATCGTTGCAATCTGGACTTGTTGATAGATTGTTATCGGACACTCTGAAATCCAAAGAGAAGCACTCCTGCACCATTCAAGCTCTTACAGAAGAGGACGTTCTTCAATGTTAAAGTGATAGTTTAGTTGTTAATTTGTAGGTTAGAAAGTTCCAAGTGATCAGAGAGCGCCATTGAGAGGAATTAACAGAGAACGGCAGTCATAGTCATTGAATGAAGTGACTTCACTTTTTTGGCATATTTGGTGGCAAATCATCTGTGTGTGTGTGTGGGGGGGGGGGGGGGGGGGGGCAGCCACTGTGGAGTGGGGAAGCAGCTGATTGCTGATCAGTGTTAAGCTAATGCTAGCCCACAGCTTCACCCTGTCTTTAAAGCTGAGTGGGGCCACTACTGATTGCAATGGAGGAGTCCAGCTCTCAGCACTTTGTTGGCACAAGTGGATCACAGCTGATTGCTTTTCAGCATGGGAGCAATACTGTACTGGAGAGGAGGAGAGGACAGAGAGTTAGTCTAAATACTGGTTGATGGAGATTATATCGGCACTGTCTCACAGGATTTTACACTTGAAGGTAACGGAAACATGATTTGGAATCAGTTTGAAGGAATGCCAGTGATTGAATACAACTTAAATGGTATGATTGAGCCGCATGGGCTCGTTATGACCGGGATGGAAAAATACTACAAACATATTTTCTATGTTGAATTGAAAGGACATGGCAATTCTTTGTCCTGTTGGAACGAACAATTATTATTGTTATGCGTCTCCCCAGCAGCCACAGCCGTGGCCTTGGATGTTAACAGGTTGTCCATCCATACTTTTTACTATTTATCCTATTGTCTATAATCCCACTCATGGACACACGCATGGAGGGAATTTCTTCAAATTTGGCATTACTTCTGCCTGGATTCGGCAGTGATGAATTGATTAGATTTTGGTGGTCAAAGGTCACGGTCACTGTGACCTCACAGCCACCTCATTCTCATGAGGAATGCCTGGGTATAAGAGTGCTGCAGGGATGCAATCAGCAGAAATAAAAGCTAATGTTAGATGAATTGCACTCCACTTGAATGAGCACACAGTAAGACTGTAATAATGTTTTGTCGTCTCTTTTACCAAATGGTTCGCAACTGCCTTTTTTAAAACATCTCAAAGCAAAATTCATGCAAGGGATATTTACGGACATGTTTTATGTTATTTGTTTACACATTGTGAACACCATTCAAAAACCCACTGACTGTGAGACATCACAACCAGAAATGTAAAAATGCTTACTCACTTTCTGGTTTCAGGACTCATTCCTGCAGCAATCAGTACTCTGAATGCTCAGTTGGACTCAAGAATCCATCCATCCATCCATCGTCTACCGCTTATCCTGTATTCTGGATGCTGATCCCAGCCGATCGGCTGTGCATTTCAGTGGGCAAAGGCGAGGTACACCCTGGAGAGGTCGCCAGTCCATCACAGGGCGGACTCAAGAATGACCCGATTCAATTTTGGTACTCAAAGGTTTTAAGAGTTCTAGCCCTTGCACCATTAAACATGTCCAGCTGACTCTCACGTGTATGTTAAATCACCACATTATGTAAAAATCATATTGCATGGTGGTGTCATGGAAAGTGTAAAACTGCATTTGGGCCCCATTGAAAGTTAATTATTATCCTTTGTGGTGGTGGACACACAAATACATGTTTAAATCAAAGTCCACATATACAGGAGGTCAAGGTGGATGGATGAGTTAAAAAACTTTCACCCAGGAGTCTGGAGTTCATGTCCAATACTGACTTATTAAAAAGGTACTAAAGTTATTTCACCCCAAACCTTGAGATGTTCTTTCCCAAACCAAAGTAGTGTTGTTGCTCAATGCCAAATAGTTTGCTGGCAGCACATCATTGATACATTACTTGCCACCATCCGCGGTGTTCATGTCCGGTGTCCAAAATAACTCACTAACCGTACATACAGAATCTAAATGAAAATATTGTGAATTATGATGTATTTGTGTAAGTTATTTTAACAGAAACCATTTCCACCTTTTCTTTATTAAACCTAAGCAAGTACTGGTATTTTGACATATTTCTGTGAGATCATATTTAAACAAAACGGTTATAGTGTCAAAAGACAGCGCACCTGTCTGTCCACTCGAAATTTCAGTTTGGAATCAGTTTGGAATCAGTTTGGAATCAGTTCATTTCAGTGTAGTCGCTTGTACCGATGTTCCCCGTTCTGATCAATAAAAGCTTGACTGGTCGTCAACATGTATTTAGGTAATTACCAGGATGTTGATTTCTGTTGCTTGAGGAAATTAGCTCTCCATAGAAGCTCAGCTCACGTTGTTGGGACTTGTTATTATAAAATATAAAAATGAATAGATATTATTGGAAATAATATAATACATAAGGCATAATCCACAACAGGGATGTAGTTAATTGGAGAATGTACTCTGACTACAGTTGTGGTCTCTACTTAAACTAAACGGAATCAATTTCTGTACTTTTAGCTTTTTAATATTTCCAGATATGTGATCTGACAGGAGGGGAGATGACCCATCATTAAATTGTCCCCGCCCCCTCCCAATTACACACACACACACACACACACTTTTGTTTTTCTTCCAGTACGTGTCTGTTTTGCAACACTGTTGACTTCTCAGATAACTCTGTACTTAGTGGTTTTACTTTTTCATATTATTTCTTGTTCATTAGTATGTAGCAACATGCAGAAAAAAATATAATCAATAATGTGTCCAGATCACTGTAGCCCTAATGGGTACACATCCAAGCTTATCCCCATATTGATTGCTCAAAGGAAAGAAAAAAGCAATGATCTGCTTTTACAGATTTGATGTTAGTGATAATGTGTTGCTGTAGGTAGATTGAAGTGCATCTCCTTTTTTTATGAAGTGGTGCCTTGAGTATGGCTGGTATTGCAACACCAGGATGGAAGAAGTATTCAGATATCTCACTGAAGAAAAAGTAGTGATAAAACAAGGCAAACAACTCCCATATTCACAATCTCACTCAAGTATGAGTACAGAAGTATCAGGAGGAAAATGTACTATAAAAAATAACATTACTTGATGAGCATTGCATCTCTGATATGTATCTCATGAAAAACAGCTATGAGAAGAATACTTCATTTTACATTAAAATCAAGAATTTTTTGAATGTAGGGTGATGTGGTCACTTCAGTGTTACATAGGGCTGAATGAACATAGGCCTGACGGGAAGTAATGTTGAGGGAACATGGGACTGAAGGAAACAAGTGTTGATGGAACATAAGGCAGAGGGAAAGTAGTGTTGAGGGAACATAGGACTGAGGAAACGTAGTGTTGAGGGAACATAGGCCTGACGGGAAAGTAGTGTTAAGGGAACATAGGACTGAGGGAAAGTAGTGTTGAGGGAATATAGGACTGAGTGAAAGTAGTGTTGAGGGAATATAGGACTGAGGGAAAGTAGTGTTAAGGGAACATAGGACTGAGTGAAAGTAGTGTTGAGGGAATATAGGACTGAGGGAAAGTAGTGTTGAGGGAACATAGGTCTGAGGGAAAGTAGAGTTGAGGGAATAGGGCTGAGGGAACGTAGTATTGAGGGAAAAAAGGGTTGAGATAACAGCATGAAGAAACGTAGGGTATAGGGAATATAGACCTGAGGGAACATAGGGTTGAGGGAACATAGGACTGAGGGAGGATTTAGGAGACATAGGGAATATATGCCTGGTGGAACATTGACATACTCCTGAACGCAGTAGTCAAAGCTGGATACAATAAGTGTAATACTACCAGTCACATGAATGTGGGCCTGTGTTCTTCTCACACTGTTGACTTTTAGAATATGGCCCTAATAACCAGCATCACCACCACATCACATCACCACAAACCATCAGTTTGTGCATACACAGAATGTGGAGGTTCTTTCAAGAAATGGCCCTTTATTCATTATGTAGTGACTGATATAATAGTCAGGAGTAGTGTGTTTTATTCACTGTTTTATGAAGAATATGCATCTCATATTTCTCATTCAAGTATATTGATAATACAGTATAGAAGAACGTTATAGGTAATGTTGAATCAATCAGTCTGCCATATCCATTATATCAGAGGCAGACGACAGTGACTGGGGTGAGTGACTGAGTGCCTCATTTGAATACACACACATACACACACACACACACACACACACAGTGTAACAGCATACTGACAACAGAGTTATCTGTGAAGGCCAGGCAGCAGCAGAAGCAACAGCAGAGAGCTTCTTCTATCTGTAGAGAGAAGCCTGGTGGCTCAGTTGGCAAACTGGCTTCTGCCCTCCGACTCTCCTTAAAGGCAGCAGACACTCTTGTGTGTTTGATGTCAAGCAAAAACAAGATGCAGGTGTTTTTTGAAGGAGGGGATCCCGATATTCACTCTTGCTGACTTTGCTCAATTCATTCTAAACTTAAAATGTATTGGTCCTCCAGAGAGAATCCTACTTCACATTTATGTTGAGGTAATATTGTGAATATTCTATATGAGGGTGAACATAACAAAAACATTTGAATAAGTAGAAATTGAGTCTGTTGTTTTAGCTAAACTAGTCCAGTGTCCATTGTGGGCGGGGCCATTAGAGAAACTATATCGCTCATTGATTCCAAGACAGTGAAGACGAGGTTGGTTGTAACGTCAGTGTTCTGTCCTCTATGCGTGCTGTGCATGTTTTGACAGGCAGGTAAACTCTTCACTCCAATCACGACTCTGCATGCTCTTTTACAGGTTTATTGACGAAGCAAAGTGTAAAACTACAAAGGAAAGTAGACAGACAATAATCAATTAACGTATATAACAAGTACATAAACTTATAAAGCATTGAATAAAGGACAATACATACCGACGATGCTATCTCAAACAAATGTAAACTGACGCGGCGATAACCGTGAGCTACTGCACATCGCGTCTACTTCCTGAATAAAGTTTAATTCAAAACAACAAAACACAGACTGCAGGATTAAATTCGGCCAGCAGGTGGCGACATTACACCTATAATGCTTTCACTTCAGCAAAAAATCCAAACAAACAACTTAGATTAATACATAACCTTATGTAACCTTATGTTATAATATGCTATAACAGAACAGTCAGTATGTCCAGCCTCCAACAGCAAAAGTGACCTGCAGTCAATGAGCTGCCGTCCATGCTGCTGCACTTGGTTATTCATGAGTCATTAATATTGAATGTGACACTTATCCAAATGAGCCAACCTAAAGACTTTTTAATCTTAATAATAATACATTCCTGTCTCACCTTTGTGCAGTAAGTGGAGAGAATAATTCATGAATTTTGGTTTGGACGCACAGCAGGTCATCAAAAGCTCAAATACACACAACGTTGATGTCGATGTAAAATAATTTTCCACGTCAAGAAAACTGTCAAACTCATTAAATATCTGAACAAACACTAGACTGACATTTTGTAGTAATCAATCATCAAACCATAACCATTTTAATAGCATGCATACATTTATTTTCAGAAAATTATGACTATGATTTGTAAGGTTATTCTTTTAATGTGCCAACATTGGATTTGTGATGTATGTCAGTGTGAATTAGACCTGGATCATTTTTAAAATGTCAGGATATTTCAGAGTTATCGACCACTGCAGGAATCGTTATCCACACAATGCACAATGCCTGGTCACACAGTACCACCACCGTCTCTCCACACACACAAACACACACACACACACACACACAACACACACACACACGCACACACACACACACACACACACAAACAGCATAGTCCTCAGCCCTGACTATAAGCTGCAGCAATGATAGTTTATTATATTGACTGTACCTATCCACATACAGAGGGTCTGAAAAGCTGCAATCACATGCTTGTGCACAAACAAACACACTCACACGCACACACACACACACACACACACACACACACACACACACACACACACACACACACAAATAGACATTGCAGTGGAGCCCAGAATGGCCTACACTGGCCTGGAGCAATGGCCTTGTTGTCCAGGTCAGGAGCATCATTTACAGAGAGCTCTCTGCTGGATGAAATGCTGTACAGTGTTCAGGCCTTTCTTCATTGCTTACATGCTACTACAACTTCACTGCCAGATCGACACATCCATACAGTAGTCGAGAATTGAAGAGAATGTTTGGAAATCCTAATGTCAATATTGTATTTGATTAGTTCATTGGTAAACGATTGGAGGACATCTTCCTGTGTGTTGTCATTCAACTTGTACTGGCCGATCACAGATTAGCATGAAAAAAAAGGATTTCATGATATTGATAGACAAGATCCCACCAGAAGAGAAGACAGAATTTGTGCATGCCCTGCAAGTATCGCTGTGAGAGTGTTTTAAGCAGATTTAGATATTTTTTCCAAAGAAGGAAGGAAAATATTTAATTAATGACACCAAGATAGTATCATGGTTTATTCTATTCACTGAGTCATTTTTATTTGTATATTTTGCCTCAACAAATCCTCTATAACTAGAGTAGCATCCTCCTCTGCCACTATGGACCAGCCTTCTCTGGTACAAAATTATAGTATAGTTATTATAGTGGCTATGATTAACAAGACTAAGTGTTTTCTTCGATTGTAAACCAAATAACTGCATGGTAAGTGGATGTGCACACACCAGCTCTCTTTAGCCTCATTGGGAAGTAAAGGTGCCTTCTTGACTAAGCAGGTGGTATTCTGGCTCAATGTCTGTAGTGATTGACTGCAGAAAGTCGGCGACCTCCGTTTACTATGTGCCTCAGCATCCGCTGACCCCGCCCTGTCATTTTACGTGGTCTAACACTTCTTGACTGAGTTGCTGTCATTCCCAATCGCTTCCACTTTGTTCTAATCCCACTGATAGTTGAATGTGGAATATCTAGGAGCGAGAAAATTTCATGACTGGACTTGTTGCACAGGTGGCATCCTATCACAGTACCAGGATATTTATATATATACATCCTATCACAGTACCACGCTGGAAGTCACAGAGCTCCTGAGAGCGACCCATTCTTTCACACGTTTATAGAAACAGTCTGCATGCTGAGGTGCTTGCTTTTATACACCTGTGGCCATGGAAGTGATTGGAACACCTGATTTATAATATTTGGATGGTTGAGTGAATGTTTTTGTCAATATAGTGTATATTTACGTTGGGACAGCAACACATGCAAATTATTGTTGTTTTACATACACACTTTGTTGAGTTTGATCTTAGAAAATTGATTGTCGATTGTTTATTGATGGATTATTCTGTACAGCACTGCCAGTGGGACTCTCCGTGACTCATGACAGGTTTGAATTGAAATTACATTTTGGGCATTTTTAATTTTTGTGGGTATTAAGTAGTGATGTCCAAATGAAGCTTCGTGAAGCATTTTCTTTATTTTCTGAGCCCAATAGATGGCGCTCTCTGTTCAACAAAGGGTGGAAGGCCGACATATTTCCATTGCTTTCAACCCTTTGTTGAACAGAGAGCGCCATCTATTGGGCTCAGAAAATAAAGAAAATGCTTCACGAAGCTTCATTTGGACATCACTAGTATTAAGGTAAGTTTTTTCTCTTTCATCCTTTTAAGCCATATTGGCTCACATCTTGCTACAGGCATTTGTGGACATATTATTAGCCTTGCAGTGGCAGCTCATCTTTTCTTGACAGAACAATTTAATATAAAGACATAGTGACTGGGATTGTAACACAGGATCGTCCTAAATAGGGCAATGTGCATCGCAAGAGCTGAGTGTGCAAAACAAACAGATTTCACCTTGTCCTCATGCTATAAACACAAGATGATATCCCAGCCAGAGGTTGTATACTGCTTTTCCTCAGTGTTTAGTAGAGATGGGAAAAGATTCACTCACTCACTCACTCACTCACTCACTCACTCACTCACTCAACTGTACCAAAGCGGTTAAAGGATCCGGGAGTGTCGGGTCTGCTGTCTCCATTCACCTGGATCACTTGCCGCTAACACCAGGCAATGTATTCTAATCAAAACGATCGATTGTGTCGCTCGCTCCTCTCTTTCTAACCTTTCAAATCTCATTTTAACATCTCAAGTCCATCAGCTGACCCCGAGCAAGTGGCTGCTATCAGTGACCACAGGCAAGAGAAGGTGGTTCAGTGTTCGACTCTGAGTTCATCAAGGTGTCAGTGAAACTTTGGCTGTATCTCGAGACAGCAGAGGTTTTGTTACTGTGGATCACTGTGCCGCCACTCGGAACAGCGGAGGAGTCACCACCGTGGATCACTCAGTGGTGCTTCCAATTTAGTCAAACAACTAACCAAAACTGGCTGACTAGGTGAATCTGCTTCCTCGAGTCCTTAGAAACAGACTCGCTGATACTGAAGGAGTGATTTCCACAGCAAGTCAAGCTTAGAAAAAACTTTTTTTTTTACTCACCGCTGACATGTTTATAGGCTACAGCAGTCTGTTTCTATGTTAGTGAATGTCCCATAAATTAAACAAGGATGGAAATGTAGTGTTTCAATTCCTTAATCAAAATGAGGCATTTACAGTCTCACAGTCTGAGCTTAAATTTAAACGTAGGAGAAAGTGGGCTCCAGTTATCACTGGATGATTCAAGTGACTCAAATTACTCATCAACTCTGATCATTTGGTGATTAACTCAGTCTGTAAATCTAGTTCAGCACCTCTATTGTTTAGTGTTTAGAGTTATTTCCACATATGTGATGTAGAGGAAGACAGAGAAACAGCCACCAGGCCAAGCCGCTATGCAAAAAAAATCTTAGAGGATGTTAATGTAGCATTATTAAATCGCTGATGTTAATGATGACAATTAAAGTTTGTATCTTTCCATGAAATGATCTAGTTTGATGTTAATCAGCATTTCTTCAAACACAAGCAACATTATTCAAACCGCATTTAACAAGATGTGTTCATGTAATCCCAGCCAACACACCCACGCACACACGATGATCTTGTTCTGTATATGTGAAGTGGGAGGAGCCTCCCTCTTACCTCTTATTTTGTCAGTTTCCTGTCTTATGTTATTTTATATACCTGTGTGTTTAAATAGTCTGTCTCCCCCAACTCCTGTGCCAGTTCATTTTAGCTTGTCTTAATGTTCCAGCGATTTCCAAGAGGTCATAGTGTGCCTCTGCCTGAGCCCATTTTGGATTTGTTTGCCTCTCTTGGACTGTTTACCTGTGTACCAAACCCATTTTTGGATTAAATCCTTGTCTTTTCTGAGAGCTGTATCCTGCATTGTAGTCCACCCTCTGCTCATTCGACAGCCTTAGGTTGCTGGATGAGGTTTCAAGGGCCCCAAGGTAACCAGTTAAAACCACATCAGTGTTCTTTCACTGCTTCACTGAAACACTCAGTCACAATGTTAAAAATATATGAATAGACATGTTTTCATGACAAATAGTCACATTCTGACGCTTTGCCTTTACTTTTTAACTCAGTGGGTAGACCAATGTGCCAAACTATGACATTCTACTGGGGTTGCCCTCAATACATCATTAACACTGAATTCAAAAGCAGCTCAATTGGTTGAGGAAAACGTCATGGTTTGGCTTTAAAATAACTTCCTAAAATAGGCAAAATGTAAACAATGTAACACAAGTATCACGCATGTGGGTCTACTCTCCCCCTGGATGCTGTCCATATAAAGGACTCCTGCTTGAGAGCGCTATACAAGAAGGCTGTCATCCACATCTGAGTTGAAATCATTAACCTACCAACATTCTACCAGTTGCAATACACTTAAAATATGATGTGAAGAAGGCAACAAGTACTAGCCAATCAGAGAGTTGGGCAGGTCTTTGAAGAATGTGGTTGAGGGGGAAAAAAACAATCAAACTACGGTAAATAACAGGCTAACCGGGGCCATGAAAGGGGGAGGGAATCTAGCATGTGGATGAGAGGTCACTTGACATTACCAAAGAATTTGCACCAGTATCCCTGATTTGCCATAGCTTAAGCTATGTGTACTAAGTTGCTTCCCCTGCTTTAAATAACCCACATACTTAGTAAAAAGTCTTTATTTAAAGATGTTACAAGAAGTCTGTGTTTTAATTTAGTTTTACCCACAGCTGCGACTTGGTGGCGATCTTCTTCCTGCTGCAGTCCCAGACAGGAAGTTCTTGACCTGAGCCAGTGTCCACTAACCTGTCCTCTCCATGACCTGAAGCTGAACAGCAGCCGTTCTTTATTATACAGCTCTCATGCATTACACAGCGTCGCCTTAAAGCCTGCAACAACAAATCATTCCCATATCATCCATAACATTTTCATAATGGCCAGGCTGCTGTGTATCCACTGTGCTCAGGTTCCTGGCGGTGAAAGACATAGTGTTTTCCTAGTCACAGCAGCAGGACCACACACACACACACACACACACACAGTGGTGGGCACACAATTAATCCACACACTGCGGGATCAGTGTGCAGCTATGAGACCTGCTCTGGCATAATGGGCACTAAGTCATGCATGTATTCATGCGGCCCAGCGGCACAGAGGACACCTTGATCTCTGTGTCAAACACTGCTGACTTTCACACAGGAAGTCAACACCTATATACCACTTCAGCCATGTAGCTGCCGCTGCACTGCCACCATGCAAGTTATGGCTACGCCTGTAGCTCATGCTGTCAGTGCTCTGAGTATTAGCTGAGAGTTGGAGAGTCCTGGGTGGGAAGTCTCACAGGTTGTCAGAATAAAAAGGCTGAGAATAATGATAGCATCTGTGGGAAACTGTGATGAACAAGTTCTCCTGGTAAGCATAAATGTATCAACATACTTGCATGCCTAAACATACACCCACTCTTAATAGTTAGCTTGAAATGTGATTGCTGTAAAATTGTTGTATAACAGGGTAAAAGGCAATACGTGTGTGTGTGTGTGTGTGGGCGTGTGTGTGTGTGTGTGTGTGTGAATGTTTGTTCACACAAAAAGCAAAGGGAATTGTCTCGTTGCGTTATTCGCTCAAGTTTGACCACAGGATCATTTGTGTTTATTTCGGATCAACCGGGCAAGACGCCCTAGAGAGGAGGCGGGGCTTACCTTCATGTAGACACCAACAAAGTTTCATCAACCATGGCCAAAATCACAACTATTGCTCCTTTGTACATTTGGGAGTACTAGATACGCCTGATAATCAAACAGCCTCCTGTCTGAGCTTAGCTTTGCTTTTGAATCAGAGCGTCACACAATTATTCACTCAAGTTTTTCAACAACAACAAAAATCATTGCATTCCCTCAGCCGTGGCCCCCTAGCAAAATTGTGTGTATTCATGTCTTTGCATTGACTTTATATTCAACTGAGCATTATGGAAAATGATCTTCCCTTTTTATGCGACATAGCTTAAGCGAGAGTTAACCTTGCTCAATTTGATTGGCTGCCTGGACCAAGTGTGACATTAATGAGCAGTGCAACTCTGCACCTGGTGCTGAAAAGTGGAGAATAAATTGATTTATGTGTGTCTACAAACTGTGTGCCGTACCAAAGGAAAACTTCTGTCTTTCACATACAGGCAGCCTTTAATGCATTCCCGATGGCAGCAGCTTGGTAGTCATGGAGGACATGTGTGGCGAGGACATGTGCTAATCGTGTGTGCTCATTCCAGGCCTTGTTCGGTATGAGGCTGTACTGGGGATCTTTGTGTTTTGCCAATGATTTTAGAGCTGCCGTTAACAGCACCTTGCATCCTGTGGCCTTTCAGGAGACGGTCCCTGGCCATGCTGGTGCTAGGAAAACAATTAGCCACAAAGCCTGAGATAAATGAAGCAGAAAGGAAATAGAAACTTGATGACCCTGAAATACTGGCCCTCTGGAGCAAGCAAACACACACACACACACATGCACGCACACGCACACACATAGAGAGCTGACAGGAGAGAGAGCTGCTGGAGATGCTCTATAAGCTACAGCTCTATGCGCACGCACACACACGCACACACACACTCGCACAGGTCCAGGATCATCATTGTTGATGGATTAAAAGTCCAGTTCGAATAAGCTCGGCCAAGAGAGTAATAAGAGGTCCAGAGGCTCCACTGTCACTTGTCAGCATGTGTGTGTGTGTGAGTGTGTGTGTGTGTGTGTGTGTGTGAGAGTGTGTGTGCATGTACTCTGCTGACACAGCCCAGTGCAGTGCACTCAGCAAGATGTTAAAGATAATCAGAGGCAATGGCCCTGCATAAACCCCCGCTAACTGGCAAGCTTGCTACAATATGCTGCTTAGTGAGGCAAGCTGGCACCAGCTCTCTGTCCACACACACACACACACACACATATTTGTCCATTTTATCCCTGACAAGTCTAACAATGGTTGTTACACAGGTGCCATAAATAGACCGACAGAAATCATCAACATTTTCTCAATGTACAGGGGTGCTGAAGTTAGCTCTTTTGTTGTGTTCATGTTGATGACCTTAGTGCTGCTATATTTTTGGGACATTTTTACCTTTATTCAGAACAGACCCTCTCTCACACCCCCCACTGCCGAAAGACTCATTCAGGCCTTCATTTCCTCCCGACTGGACTACTGTTCAGATCGCAGCCGCACCAAAACCTGGCACCACATCACCCCAGTCCTAAAAAACCTCCATTGGCCTCCCATCTCCCACCACATCACCTACAACATACTGGCCCTCACCTTCAAAGCGCACCACCACCGTGCCCCCTCTTATCTCCCTGCCCCCCCACCAACCCTCTCAGTCCCTCAGATCCACATCAGCCTGTCTCGTCTCCACCTACAGATCCAACCAACGCAGCTTCGGGGACGGAGCCCTCTCCAGGGCAGCTCCCAGGCTCTGGAACTCCCTACCCCAACTCATCCGTGACTCTGAGTCCTTCACCATATTTCAGTCCCACCTCAAAACCCATCTTCTTCTCTGCCTACCACGAGCCCCATGTCCCTTTCCTCATTACCACTACTACTATGTTCAATAAACAATTACATGGCTGACTGATGTTGAGGAAAATAACATTGTAGGGCTATGTAATCTGCTTTCACAAACTTTGTGGTTTCTGTTTTATCGAACGGAATCCAGAGCAGCTCTGGATTCCGTTCGATAAAACCAGCTCTGGACTGCCATGTTGAATTGTTGAGCCTCAATAGCAGAAAGTCATCAGAATCCCTAAGAGACGTTAAGTGTGTGAAGTATGTCCTGGACACAATTTAAATACTGAAGAAGATTCTTTAAATTGTGATTTATCGCTGGAGTGATTTTGAAATGCACTTCTTGTTCTCACTCTCAAAGCTGCATTTACAAAAATCTCAAAGACTTTTTTTGAAGGAGACCTGCAAGAAAAGTATGTTGCCTGCTGGTGATAAAAGCATGCATTATATATGCCAGTGTTCGCTGGAGGGAAATGGTCTGAACTGTGCCATATTTCTAAGATTAGACAAAGTCATTTTGGATACAAGTATGATAGGCTGTTGAAAGTTAAGGTCATAGAGCAAACTAACCACAAAAATTGGCCTTACACTGGATGACATCTGAAACAATTAAATACAAAGTCATTTCTACATGCTTTCGTACCACACTTATACGGTTTAAAACAAAGTTTTCCTGATACAGGGAGGCACATCAACACTTTCGGAACGTGTGCTTCTTGGTGTGTTATAATCAACAATTAGGGCTGTCATTGTGGAATTAACAGTTAACTTTTTAAAAATAATCATTTATTAGCAGTATGAAGCTAAACAGACAGTCTAGTGAGTTGACCATGAAACGTTAAGAGTGTCCGGTGGAGAGAGAGCTATTAATTCAATTAGTAATATTACAGCATGAATGTAGCAGTGCAGTGTGGGTACAGTTTATTTGTCGGTGAATAAACGCTCCAACTCAGGAACACTTTACACCTTCAACACTTTTAAGGAGGACCAGCACTATTACTACTATCTTAGTTTTGTATCTTTAATATTTCTTTGTGTAACCGACAGCAGGATAAACAGTTTAACCTCTACTGCTACTCCTGTTTTCAAAATCATTGATATGACTAGAATGGTATTATTAAGTACTCGTATCAGTACTTGGTATCGGCGAGTACTGAAATTTAACTATTTGTACTTGGTCTGAAAAAAACCCCTCTTAATTTATCTTTCTGTTCCCACAATACAATTTTTTTTTTTACAGTCTTTTTTCGGGGATATTACAAATGGTAAAACATTGTGATTATTCCACAGCCACTCTCTGATTCATCTGATTAAAATGTAGTCGTTTGACAGCCCTACTAACAATACAACCCCTTTATTTGACCCGTCTGTCAAATAAAGCAGTTTGGTCAGGCCTCCTTGAGCGTTGAACATATTCAGATATACTGTGTATGAGACCTCCATTTATCGTATGGATTTCAGCGATGCAGAAGACTAAATGTTGTTGGACATCCTTCCCCAGTTTGAAAACCTAAATGCTAGCAGCTGCGTTAGAGACTCCTCGTCTGGTTGTTTTTATTCACAAATGCCATTAGGAGCACTAAAATAAAGCAGAGCAGCCTGATTTTTACACACGTGGGAGATTTTTGCATTCAGGGCTTTTTGACTGAAACGGTTTATTTTATTTATTTATTATTTATTTGTTTATTTCGGGCATGTCCGTTAAGTCATCATCACACATCTTGCTCACACAGTAAAAATGAATACACATGGCCGAAAGGGAAAGCGGGAGAAGCCGAGGCTTATCTAGTCCCGCCCCCATTACCCACAGGGGAGAAAAGAAAGAAAAAAAAATAAGATAAAACAAAAAAAATAATAGTTATAATAATAACAATAATAATAATAATTAAAAAATAAATAAATAAATAAATAAATATGTAAGTTAAAAATGAAATTAAAAAAAAATCAACATCATAGTGTTGATTTATCTCCACATTGTTGATACTCCCTGCTACGTACAACTGACATCATACCATACAAGTTTCTCAGGTCCAACTCATTGTTTGGGTACAGAATGTTCATTTGTTATGCTCCCATCCCGTCACAACACCATGTCTGCTGATTCGTGCCTCAGACCTTATCAACTCACATGCAATAATCTGTACCGGTCAACAGTTGAATTTACATACTTCTTCTTAAAGCCACTTAGTGTTGTTGTTTTTTTGACTTCTTCTTCTAACACATTCCATTGTCTAACACCTGTGACCGATAAGGAAGCGGATTTTAACGTAGTTCGTACCTTCCTTTGCCTGAAAATCATGTCCCCTCTAAGATTGTGTCTCTCTTTGCAGGTTCTGGGGGAGAGTTCTGTTTGATGCTTTGTACATCATTTGTGCTGTGCGATAGTCTATTAAATCATATAGTTTGAGTATTTTCGATTCGATAAATAAGTGATTGGTGTGTGCCCTGTAGTTGGCATAGTGTAAGATTCTCAAGGCTCTTTTTTGGAGAATTAACAAGGGCTGTGTGGAGCCTTTATATGTGTGTCCCCACACCTCTGCACAGTATTGCAGGTGCGGAGAGACTAGTGCGCAGTATAACAGATGAAGTGCCTTTTTGATTTAGTATTTTTTGTACTTTCCAAAGTATGGACACACTCCTGGCCAACTTCCTTTTTAATTGTGTTATGTGTGGCTTCCAACTTAACATGTCATCAATAATCACTCCCAGAACCTTGTTGTCACGGACCCTCTCAATATTAACTCCGTTTACTTGAATGTTGGGACTGTTATTGCAGCCTCTTTTACCGTATAGCATGAATTTAGTTTTACAAAGATTCAATGATAAGTTTATTTATGTTAAACCACACTTGAAGTTTAGCCATTTCCTGATTTACTGTTTCCACAAGTTGGTTCAAGTCACTCCCCGAGCAGAAAATATTTGTGTCATCCGCAAATACTATTAATTTCAGAGTATCTGACACTTTACATATATCATTTATGTATAAGATAAACAGCTTTTGACCCAGAACTGACCCTTGTGGGACCCCACAGACTATGTCCAAGCTAGTCGATGTGTTATCACCTATTTTAACATATTGGGATCTGTTGTGTAGATAACTCTTGACCCACTGCAGTGCTACACCTCTAAGGCCATATCTCTCCAGTTTAGCTATTAAAATATCATGATTAACGGTGTCAAATGCTTTTTTCAGGTCTATGGAATATTGTTTTTGGTCAATAGCGCCGGTAATGATTTCCACAGACTCTGCTAAAGCTTGAGCAGTTGAATGGTTCCTTCTGAAGCCGTATTGGCTGTCATATAACAATTTATGTTTGTTGATGAAGTTGTTGAGCCTATTGTTGAATAACTTCTCTAGGATTTTTGACAATTGTGGCAGTATTGAAATTGGTCTGTAATTGGTAAACTCGTGTGTGTCACCATTCTTAAACAGTGGCACAACCTTGGCAACTTTCATTTGAGATGATTCCATCTAATACTCCCTTGATAAATCTCATGTCCAGGTCGTCAGCATCAGTAGAAGTTTTGGCTACGCATTTGTTGATCAGGTGTCTAATATCTGTGTCCTTCACTGGTGTGAGAAACATTGAGCTGGGATTTCTGTCTCCATCCTTATCAAAATGGCTCCAGGGCAGGGGTGAGTCAGGGATGTTATTAGCTAACTCTGGCCCGATGTTTACAAAGAATTGGTTGAAACTATTTGTTATGACCTCCGGGTTATCCTCCTGCGTGTTGTTATACTTGAAGTAAGGAGGGTAGTTTGTTTTTTTACTTTTATTATTAGACACGTTGTTTAGAATATCCCATCATTTTTTTGTATACTCCATGTTTTCTGCAAGTAAATTGCTGTATTATTCTTTCTTGCGTTCATTTAGGATAGTGTTTAACTTGTTCCGATAGCGTTTGTATGTCACTTCTGACTGGGCCGTCCTTGATTTAATGAACTGTCTGTACAGAGTATTTTTTTTTTTCTGCAGGCGTTTATCAATGTTTTGGTGTTTTAACCCAAACCAGAACCAAACCTGTTGTGAACCTATCCAAATGGCTTTGTTGCCTAAACTCGAGGAGATTTCTGGGAGAAAACCCTTTAGGCAATCCTCTTAGCCTCTTATGTCAGGATATAGATATAGCAAATATATTAAACCTCATCAATGTGCATGTTCTCAAATATTTCTAAAGAAATATTACCAAACCTAAAATGTACTCTTAAACACATTTTGATCAGCATCCACTGTTGTATGCAAATGTGTGTTTTATTTTTATTTTTTTATTTACATGTTTCTTACCCTCAACAGGGTAAAAGCTCTGGGAGGTTTTTGGGAAACTTTATGGTGTGGAAATGCTCCTTTAAACTCTTCAGATACAATGTTGATGGTGCAAACCTCCACCATTTTATTCACAAGCATTCATGTGGTGATCTCATAAAACCAGTCATTTTCTAAAACCAACGCTATGCAGGCCGTTATCCTAATTGCCAAAGCCGTAGGCTTGTTCTGTATGTCGCTTTAATAACTCCGGTATTATCATTCGCTGCCACCATGGGCACCCACTAATAAGCACCCATAAACACTCTCATCATAATGCATGTGGAACCCCAGTCCAATCCTTATTGAAAATGAACAAGGATCTGATCAGGGATTCGGAGGGCTAATTTATCCCTTTAGTGGTGATGTGCGAGCCTCCGTCGGCTAGCTGGGGAAGCATCATTAATGCTAACAGGGCCTGTGGAGACGGAGCCAAAAAGAGGGGAAAATATCATTAACATAATGCTTCATCTACATACCAATCCTAGCAGTCACATAAACACACGCACACACACTTCTTAATGTGTGTTAACCTATTGTTAGATCCTATTGTTTTATTTTTTAATGTAGTCTGGTAAATTCTAATATATGTATATTGTGTATTCTATATATATGTATACTCACACTAGATATATATGTATGTCTGTGTGCCCGTCTGTTTGTGTGTGTGTCTGCGTGTGGCGCTTGCTCTCTGTTTCGACATAACTGAAGAATACGTGAAATACATTTAAAAAAAACAAACAATCATAAACAGAAGTGAGCGGCATTTCTAATAACTAGTCGATGCATTTTAAAATTTGAACATGTGGGAGGTGAAATTGCAGGAGAACAGCAGGGAGACTGGGGAGGAAAGTTAAAAGCATGGGATGCATATATATTTATCATTAATCAGAATGAGATCATATATATATATATATATATATATATATATATATATATATATATATATATATATATAATTTGAATGTATCTATCAGTTAGATTGTTGGTAGTGGATAATCAGTGTGTTTTCTTGCCAGATTCACTTGCAACATGTAGAGAAAATAGACCAGGTGCCAAAACTATCGCTGAAGATTGAAAGCCGCCTGGTGACCTCGGGATGGCAAGGCGCCCTCTGTGGCCACATAATGGAAGCAGGCATTGCCTCTCTTCTATTCGAATATCTACCGACAGCACAAATTGTATAAGAAGACGTAGTCATCCTGACGTCACCCGTTGGTTCGTAGACTATGGTTTTGAAGCCTGAGTTTGGCATTTTGGCCATCACCATCTTGGATTTTGACTGCCACCATGTTAGAATTGGTTGCCACCAGTGAGTGGAATGGCCATATTTGGACTGTTTGGAGCATAGATGTGCTGCCCTCGTTATATGTGTAGAGGATACAACTTGGCAGTCAGATGATCTCTTTCTCCACATCAAGACTCTGTAGACATCTTTCCTTGGTCCACAGGTTTATTAGTATACAGAAGGTGAAGCTAAACACAGTGCACAGTCCTATTTTAACATATTTATAACATTTTAACCTCAAATGAGCTGCATCAATTATATTCAAATACATCATGAATTATTTATGTACTTATTTACTTGTATTTATACTTATATTTATGATGTAAAACCTGAGACAGTCCCAGACAGTTTAAATTAACGCCACGCAAATTATCTAGCGTTCTCTGTTCAACAAAGGGTTGAAGGCCGATATATTTCCATTACTTTCAACCCTTTGTTGAACAGAGAGCGCCATCTATTGGGCTCAGAAAATAAAGAAAATGCTTCACGAAGCATAATTTGGACATAACTAATAAACGCAAGGATCGCACCCAAATAAACAACAGAGAATGCAGAGTGCATTACATCAATCGTACCGAAGATGCAACCAAAAGGCAAACAATGTATGCAGATGGAGCTGGATTCATTTAGCAGTGGTCAGGTCTGAAACACATGTCTTTCTAATCAGTCACTTTCTGATTCAGACACTTCCTGGATCTCTTAAAGCAGGGATGCCAGGGTGAAATTGGACAGGGGGCCAGATTGTTTTCAAGTGAGACCTCAGGGGGCCGGATTACACTTTCGGACTGAAAAGGCCAAACATTGACTCAACAGTTGGATAGGTAGGCTATTTGAAATTATTCATGAAGGCCTACACATCAAAAAGAAATTACGTTGGCACCAAAATAGCCTCACAATGAGGCCTAAATTACATACATTACAAAGGAGGATGATTGACAGGCGCTCTCCTTCATACAATCACGTGCACACTACATGGCTGCACCTGATTGGACGATCGCTTTCACAGCTGTCCTGTCTGCTCCCGGATTTCAAACCGACCAACATGGCGGCTCGTTTGGAAACTTTCTCTTATTTTACGACAATAGTTCACCGAAACGTGTTCCTGAAAACATTTTAAGTGAGAAATAAGCTATGCAGTTGCCGAATCTGTCTTTATTTTAGATCAACAACATTCAGTTTAAAAGATTTTCGAGAGCTTGCGGGAGGCAGCGACGCACCGTCTCTCCACACTCGCCTTGAGTCGAATGCATTGCAGGGCATACCGTAAATCCTTTAATATAGAACTCAGCCAAAATCTTCGCGACGCAAACCTGACAATGAATGGGAAGGGTGGAAATAACGCTGCCTGTCGACACTTGCCCCGGCCAATGTGACTGGCCGGTAATAGAAACAGGCCAGTATCAGAGGATTTACAGTATATATATTTTTTTTTAAATAGATAAAATAATAATTAAAAAAAATATTCTCCCCTTATCACCTGCGGGCGGATGTGACGTACAGTCGGGCCGGGTCCGGCCCGCGGGCCGTAACCCTGGCATCCCTGTCTTAAAGGGACCACAGCGCAAATACAGAGACATAGAAAATGACCTCGACAAAAAACACTTCTTAACTGTAACAAAACAATAGCTTCAATCAACAGGATGTGTTGATTGAAGTGATGTTAAAAGCCTTTAAACCTTTACATATAATATTTAAAACCATCCATGACAACACAAAAAAAACATTCAAACATACAAACAGAGAAGAAGAAAACATTGAGTTGTCATTATTTATCAGTTGTCATGATTACTGTAGAGCCCAGTAGAACACTGGATGTGATGTTTGTCTCACATGCACCTGTGTGGCTCCTCCAAGCTGATATCATGGGCACCAAAAACTCTCTGCACATGCAGATGCACCCCCCCCCCCCCCCACACACACACACACACACACACACACACACACACACACACACGCACTGTGAGCTGAAAGTGGTGGGGGTTGGACCAGGGTTCAGTCCCAGCTCTTTGTTTGATGCCTGTATGACTGTGGCTCCATTTAATGAGCTCTAATGGCAGTCCAGAAGAATTCTAATTAATCTGCACACACACAAAAGGCCTGTCTCGTCCTCTCTGTCTCTTTCTCTCTCTGTCTCTGTTGACCTCTCTCTCTCTCCTCATCCTTATCCCCCTCTGCCTCCATGCACTCCATCTCAAGCTTTTCCTCCCTTTCTCCTTTCCCATCACAATCTATGGCTGATATTAAAACCAAGGCATGTACGTATGTGACAGGAGGTGAAGGCCATAAGTGGAAAAATGGATGATTTAATTGCACCAAAGTTGGCTATTATTATGAGATTGCAAAAGCTATTTCTAGCAGCCAGGAATCATCCAAGACCCCCCCTCCACCCACCATCCCCCAGTCTTAAGTGCCCAACGTTCAGCCAGCAAAGGTCATGACACTGTTGTCACCAGTCCCCAAATGAAGACACTAATGAAAGGTTTGACGTTCGCTCCATGGGCGAGCAGTTCCATAAAGGTTGCAACTTTTACTGGCAAATCATATTTCTCTTTCATCCTTATTAGCCCGATTTTGAGCAAAGCTCAAGGGAGAGACTGACATTAAGGATCAGAAGGACCCTGCTTGAAGAACAATGACTCAAACAATCTTTTGATTTACTGAAGAATGACAGATGAATGACAATAAAGGCCCCAGCATGAATCTTTAGCCCTATTCACATGGGACTAGTATAACCTGGGTACCTCAAGGGATTCAGAAGTGATTTAGAAAGAAATTTAAAAATTTTGAGGGAAGATTAATTGACACATTCAGTCCAATGTTACCTTGCATAAAAGTTATGCAAGTAATGTTAGCCCCAAACTTTGGCTAACATCAGCTTCGGCCTGCTGGCCAGCTAGCAAGTAATTAGCTTGTTATCAATTTCACTAGCGATTATCAAAATAACACTTATTGATCAGTTATGTTAGGAAAATATGGTAGCTTTCCTTTAGTTTTCAAATGTGTTTTTAAGTTGCTGAACTTAGAGCAACATCAGGATGATACAGAAGTTCGGAAGAAGTAATGTAACAAAAACATTTTACATCAGGCCTGTAGATGACATAAAATGCTGTACAACTATGTTGGCTTGTCAATGTAGATCTCTTCTAACACACGGAAGATTCACTCAAATAATTACTGAGTGAACCTCCTCTATTTGTTTGTGCTCAGCAGGTTTATCTGGGAGCCCTGAGGTTCCGTCAAACACCTTAATAGAACGTGATGTATCCACTCAAGGGTCTGGCTCTGAATCAACAACTTCACTGCTGAACCAAAGCGCTCACCTTTAGCAATGTACTTGTCAATTCAGTAACAATCAGTTTATAAAATGGATGATACAGTATGTGCTGCTTTATTGTCCAATATTCTTTAAACTTGGCCCATACATTTTCATTCGAGGTTAAAAATACATCTTTAAATGTTTTGGTTTTGTTTCATCTATTTGGATATGGACATTTAATTGCATCTTTCTGTAAAATTGGAATCCAATTTAGTAGAAATAATATGTAGTGATAAAAAAAAACATTCACTAAAATGTTAATTTACAAATATAAATGTAAACATGATTTCTGAGTGAATGTGCTGATGTTCATTCCGATTAGACATTTAAATGATATAAAAATAAAGTGAACTGGGGCCCGTTTCACAAAGCAGGTTCAACAAACTCTGAACCTAACCCTGAACTCTGAGTTGAACAATTCTGAGATGGGCAACTCTGAGTTTTCAGTTTCAGAACAGCGGTTTTGAATTAGTTCAGTCAACTCTGAGTATGTAAACTCTGAGTTACGCGCGTGCCTGCCGACTCTACAAAGCCATCATCAATGGAGCTCCGATACTACGATTCACCATGGCAACGGGGAGAGCGTTTTTAGATATTACTGAGTGTTTATGTAGAAAACGAGCTCATCCTGAGAAAGCGGAGTACCGTAACTGCAGCAAAGTAGCGATAGTTGGCGTGGCAGACATTTACTGCCCGATCTAATGTGTATAACTGAATGAAACAGTCGATTGATCTAAAGGTAATAAGTCTTTATTTTCACTCTTGCAGAGTGACACTGTGGTGTAATGGTTAGCAACACTGCCCACGGTGCTGGGGACAGGGGTTCAACTCCCGTAGATCACAAAGCAGTCCATTAAACGATTTATCATTTTCATCGGGTGTAATCCCCCCATGCCCAGAAAGAAAGTGGCGTCAGTTGAAAGCAGAAGAATATTGCGCAAATACGTTGACTAAGGCATATGATTTTAATCATATTTCACATATTAAACAGTAAATATAAGCAGGTATTTAAACACAGGAATGTACTTACACATTTCATAAATCTCCCGTTCGCAAAAACGCCACCTTTGCAAATAATCTGGTTGCGGATTATGTCCGCGATATGAAATGTTGAAAATGTCGGAGAATATTGTTTAGATAATATCTAATGTGATTGAAAGGAAAGGCAATCAAAATCCTCTCCCGATGCAAAGCTGCTAGAATCACTTTTATTTCCATATCGATTAGGTTGACGATGAAAGGACGGTACATTTTTTTCAGAGTTGGTTCAGATTCCAGAAAAAGGCGGAGACATGTAGGGAGAAACTCAGGGTTTGTTGAAGCAAACCTGCTAGCGAGCAGGTTAGTTTCACGGAGCATGTTACCCGGGTAACTGACTCAGATTTATGCTGAACTGGCTTTGTGAAACAGAAAAACCAGAGTTTCCCTCATCTCAGGGTTAACTAACTCAAGGTTTTCACTAAACCTGCTTTGTGAAACGGACCCCTGATCATTTAAAAATGTTGCATCGATGCATCAAAGACAAAACTTTGTTTTCATTCTCACTTATTACTATTAGGGATTTACTGTTATGTAAAGGGGGAAAGGTGAAACAACAAGTTATTTTATAACAGAGCTGAATTTCAATTGCTTTGTTTTATTAAAAGAAAATTAAGGATTCTCTACACTTGAAATAAATGTTGTTCCGAGCAGGTACATCACATTGGCTGATCTAACATGTCCTGGTGTTCTTGGAGGCCAACGTTATGAATTCCACAGTTTGAGAATATTTTTTTGTTCCATAGTATATTACCAGCGACCCTTGAGGTGAGCAGATACATGATCAATGTGGGAGGCTGCCCTTTGCCCCTCACTGTACCTCCAGGGAAAAGCTTCTGTATGCAGCTTGTCAAGCTGTAAGCAGAATCAAATACAATCAGGGGAGTATGTTTACTCCTTGGATGTTCCTGCTGACTGGAGGGGAAAATGTGCCATCCTCCAGCTTGCGACACAGATGGGAACACCAGAAAACGTATGCACGGTGGCCCTTCCAAGGCCAGCCAACGTCAAAATAAAGGAACCTGTGTGTGTGAAGCAGAAGTCCTTGAAGAAGAACACGGCCTTAAATCACCTCTATTATAGTAGGCATCCAAAGCAGGAGCATACATGGGGAATCATGTCTTCCCCTCAAAACCTGTTATGATGGCTTGGACTTCAGGGACAGTTTTTTGGCCACTTCACAGAAACCCTTCTGAGTATACTCAGGGCTTCACACACCTCCCAGAAGATCTTGCTGACTCTGCTGGCTCTGATACTAAAGAGGTTGGCAACATCATAGAATTCAACATTACTGGCAAGCTTGTAGATGGTAACTGGAACCCTCTTCTCTAAAGGCATTGGAGCCCACAAGTGTGTAGTTGGGGGATTGCCGTATGGGCTTGTCCCAAAGGATACAGAAGGCCTCTTTGGGTATTCCTGAAGATGAGGTACCAATCTTTCCAGATATTTCTGTATTTCCCATAAGAGATGACCTCACTCCTGTAGTGTTTTCTCATTGCAGAATGCATTTGCTATAAAAGAGAGGATTTTTTTTGTTCTATGTATGGAAAGTGTTTCATTACAATCGGGACCAGGGTTATTGTCAAGACGGTTTCACATACAAGGAATTTGCTTTGGTGTATTGCTGACATTTTAAACATAAAAACAAGTATTGGTAAAATCAAGAAACATAAATAAAGAAGGAAACTACATTTAAAATATGTACGATGTACCTGAATTAAAAGGAGAGCTGTGGATTTTGTGTTGTGCAAACATTTGTAACAGTTCACAGTGTGTCGTATGACAATAATTTGTTATTTGGCCTCTAGGGATATAGTAACAAATCTGTGTTAATGCAATGCAAATAATAGAGATCCATGTGCAGATGTGAATGTAAAAGATGTGAATAGGTTATAGTAAAAAGGGAGGGTCACTAGCTATCAATCTACTATTACCTTTAATAGGCTAACACATAATAACTATTGAGGCTGTTGACAGACAAAACAATGTTCCTCATCCATATCGTCTTTGGATATTTCTGTTTTTTAGCTTGTTTCTCGTGTGACTGGGTCTCCATGCTGTGTTACAAGATAGTCCACCTGAATGTGCACCCACAATGCTGTGCAAACTTTTATTTGATTGCCAACACATCCTCCATAATTCTCTAGAAGGTAAGGGGGGGGGGGGATCGTCAAAAAAAAAAAAAAAAATAATAATAATAATAATAATAATAATAATAATAATAATACAATCCCAAACTACATAGATGGGGATTTGCAATAATATCAAATTGCCTATGAAAAAATGGTAGGGAATTTGCGCAGGGATTTATATTTGACAAGTTACGGAATACATCGTCTGGGGAACATAAATATCTGTCCATCATCCAATAGTTGTTCAGTCTCAACTGAGGTGATGTCACGAACAATCAAAACAGCCATCCTGCTGGAATGGCTAAAAACTAATGAAACAGGAAAAAATCCTGCCCAGCCACAGCCAGGACAAACTTAATTGATGATTGCTGTTATTATAATCATGAGTTTACATATTTCTCCTTCAGGTAGACACTATGTCCTAAAAATTCCAGACAAATAATTTCATGAAAATGTTGCTTCCAACTCTTGCAACAGTCAGTTCAAAGACACACATGATTGACTGTCTCATTGTCTTTGTCTCCCTGGCTCTGTTTACAGGGACCACAGGAAGCTGTGGTGACAGAGCAACTTGACATTTCAGCCTGTGATGATGTGCTCCCATTTTCAAGGGCAAAGGATAGGACAGCTCTCATTATGCATACTGATTTCCTCTAACACTACAAGGCATATGCCTCTGATCATGGTTATGATATTATCACCCTAGTTCTATAAGCACAGGCTGAGCCCTCTACTAGACTCCATGGGTAATACTCTCCTCCAATCAGAAGCACACAGTGTCCTCATTAGTAGAAAGTCCTGACTGAAAGGATGCTGATGTAATCACAAGATGTTGTTGTTGTCATCATCATCATCTGCAAAGCCCATCAGTCTAAGCAGGGATGACCAAAGGTCACAGGATCCCGACATCGCTGATCACGGCTGTGGCTCAGAGAATCAACCTTCAATCAAAAGGTCGGTGGTTCGATCCCCGGCTCCTCCAGTCGACATGTCATAGTGTCCTAGGGCAATATCCTGAACCCCAAATTGCCTCCGCAGTTTGTGCCATTGGTATTTGAATGTGTCCATTAAGTAGTATTAGATTTGATCCTGATGGCACCTTGGTGGCAGGTGGCACCTTGCATTGCAGCCTCAGCCATCATGTGTGTGTGAAAAGGTGAATGTAGACAGTAGTTTGAGTGCTTTGAGCAGTCGGAAGACTAGAAGAGTGCTATATAAATGCATGTCCATTCACCATTTTACCTTCTCAAGCTCAGGCTTGCTCTCATCACAGTGAAGGATCACATTGAAAGGCTGGAAGTCATCCAACCACTGCTGGCATCAGTTCTTGGGCAACACTTGGCAGGCCGAGTAGCCTGATGGCTGCTGGAGACCAATCTTGATGATCTGCACCGAGGCACTCGAAGTAGGCGTTGTGAAGATTTGTCCCAGGAAGGATGTATGGAAAAGGTTCTGGAACCAGCAAGTCCATCCAAAGAGAGTGGGCAAATTGTTGTTCAATGAAAAGAAAAGGATGGCAGACAGTGGTGTGGGCTACCTAATATACTGTTGGGTCTGAACATATTTGCGTGGTCATGTCCTGATATGTTCTGGAAAGAGGACAGAGCCTGTGTGATTTAGTTCTTACAACAAACCAAAACAATCCCTATTTGTAGGACAAAAAGAAAATGTAACAACGGTCCAATAGAGGACAGAGAAATACATACATGTTCTGACTAGATTATTGTGTGTTTAGAACAAAAATACAAGAAGGTAAATCCTCATGTTGTGTTCTATGGTGTTCCATGATGAATGGGCCTATCACAGAGCCAAAACCAGAAGAAATCAGCATCAATGTAAGTTCATGTGCATTGTTGCATGTTTATGTGCTGTTGGATGGCGTTTGTGTGTGTGTGTGTGTGTGTGTGTGTGTGTGTGTGGGCGCAGGGCAGTAGTCTTAACACCAGACAGATTAGAAAACCTAATTCCTGGAGATGCTTACACACACAAAGACTTTTCTTCTTTTTCTTGCAGTCATTACACACCAGTCGAAGCATGCTGTTTTTTTACAGCGTCACTTGTGCAGCAGCAGAGCCTGGCGGCCTGCACAGTGTCAAGCTTTATTAGAGGGGTTCACCTTCTTGTAAACAATGAAGCTGGATCTCAGAGGGAGAAAGCTGTATCTTTGAACTCAGCCTGGGAGAGATGGCAAAGCTGCAAAGCAAAGGAAACACTGCTGTTCTTCTCAGGTGGCCGTGTGTGTTGTGTGACTGAACAGTGAATGCAGCACGTGCCACGGCGCTCTGATGAGAGGTGTACTCCCTTCGCTAACTGCAGCTGCTTCTCAACCTGGAGTCCGGGTCTGTTACAGAGGGTGAAGAGGATAATCAATTAACTGGCTAGAATTTGTACACTGTCTATGAAATTATATTACAATGAATATTTTTTGGAAGTATAGGTAAATACATATTGCTACTGACTAAACTCTTACTCTTATTAACTTTACTTTTATCAATAAGAATTGGGGTTATTTTACTGTGAAACTGAGCGACTGACTCTAAAGAAAGTGTTGAATATTGCAGGCTCTGGTCGCTCTTGCCATGCCCCATTATCTGCATGTTTCTGCTGTAGGATTTACTCACCTGTGTTTCATGTCCTTGTGTGAGTTTCTATCTAAATAGTTCAATACATTTACTTTCTTAATGATAGAATTTCTGAATTAGGCTGCGTCAAGTAACCTGAATACAGGATAAGCGGTAGAAAATGGATGGATGGATGGCTGCGTCAAGTACTACAGTACTACTACTATACAATTGTAAGAATACAATTCAGTGAAGCACGTGCCTCTTTGGTGAAAATACAAACAATTAAAACAAAAGTCCACAAGACCTCCCAATGGTGTACTCAACCCCCATATTTTCACTGTATTTTGCACTCTTGAACTCTAGGGGAGCAACACCAACAAAGTCAATCCACTAACCCTTGAAAACTAGGACCAGTTGGACATTGTATGAATAAACACTTGTGCTAGATGACTTAGTATGCACTACAGTCTGTAGGTTGTGTTCACGTACTGTTTGTGTCCCTCTGAAGAAACACTGCCTCTGGCTGCTGACTGACTGGGGTTTATGTAATATAATTGTGTTTGCTGAACGCACACAGAATGAGCTGTGCTGTGTGTGAACGTGGGCATGGTCAAAGACTTAGCATGACAAAGTGATACAGTATGTAGGCATGTTACTGCATGAAGATCTTATCTTCATCCAGCTACGTAGTGTATGCTGTAAACATTTGTCTTCTGGCCTGTCTATGACTGTGTGTATGTGTGATGCATTCCATGAATGTTTCTTTCATCAGACTACCTGCATGAATGCATTGCTGGAGGGGCCTACCGGGCACAGGACCAGGGGCCAACCTGGCCTTCACCAACAACATGTGAGAAACATACTAACAGAGAAGAGACTCAAAAGAAATATAAAATATAACAACTACAACACGATACAAAAAACTAAAAGAAAGAGACACAAAACTACCAGAAAGAGACACACAATGACCAGAAAGAGACACATAACTATGTTTAATACCTCAGGGGCCCATTGTCTCATGATCCGCACTTGACAATGTGGCAGTTAGTGCTGAGACTCGCACAAGAAACTGAGTGTGCACAGCAATAAAGGAGTCGTCACTGGGAATTAAACCAGAAGTAAAAAGCAGTGTAGGTACAATTCCCTGGACTGGCAAGAAAAATAAGAACAATCTCTCCTTAAAAAAAAAAACTCATGTCTTTCAGCTTTGTTTTCCTGTAGGTCTGCTTAGCCTAGCAAAGCACAAAGACTGTGTAGCGGAGACGCCTCTCCTAACAGGCAAAATATAACCATTGGACGCCAGCGTAGGAGAGTTAATATAGAGTCCCAGCTAATTGTCTCTCTACAAGAATATACAAACAAAAACAGAATCAATTAAGGGAGAGTTTTCAATTAAGTTAAACAAAAAGTAAATTCATCTTCAATGATCAGGTAAGTCAAACTGTTCAAAACAAATATATCATCCAGCAATTAAACTCAAATTCAAGATGATTTCATACTGAGATTAATATACTCATTAAACAAAGGCGGAAGTCAGACACCATGATAAATAAACAGTTCAAAGCATCAATAATTTGCTAAGTGTGTAGTTTGAATGGGGAGAAGGGAGAATGTGAGTGTGTGTGTGTTCAGGTTTCAGGAGTTCAGTTCAGTTATTTCTCCTGAAGGTGGTGAGTGTGTTCGTGTGTGTGTGTGAGAGAGAGAGAGAGAGAGAGAGAGAGAGAGAGGCATGGATGAATGAATGAGAATGTAGATCAGGAGGGGACTGTGTGTGTTAGTGAGTTGGAAAGGGAGAAAGAGCAGGTGAACTTGGCTGCCAGCTGGAGAAGCCTGGAGAATTGGTGGGGGGGAGCCAGACTTATCTGAGGGAGTGCGACGTATGATCAGGACAAAGAGTTGGGTTTCGATGACTTCCAAACCGGCCTAAGGCTGTCGGCCTGTTCCCTGGAACTCAATCCTCTTCTCCAGTTTCCTCAGATTGTTTTAGATTTGATTCCCGTCCAGGATTCTTTTCCTTCCGTTTCTTTGTCTCACTTCTCTCACTCGGTCTGCTTCAACCTTATTTGTTCTCCTTTGATTGAACTTCCTCCTCACTTTTGTACACCAGGCGCAGTCCGGGCTCAGCGCACTTGCGTCACGCCGACAGGGTGTGTCCAACTGGACTTTGCAAGTTTCGTGCACAGCGCAGTCTGGCGCAGGCACTCCTCTCGTCACTCCTACCCCCGCAAGTGGGAAAGAGGGATGAGAGAAGTGTGTGAGTGGGAGACGAGGAGGAGAGAAGTCGTGGAGTGGGATTAACACAGCCGATTCAGATCTTCACCAATCAAATGAACTCCTCTCCTAACCTTTAATGCGCCGAGGCAAGGTGCAGTGCAAGTTTTGTCACTTGACAACCCAATGACAGAAGACACCACCAGCAGCAGCAGCAGCAGCAGCAGCGCCAGATGGCTGAGAGTGATGTGAACTTGTTAGTTTGCATCACAGTTTCAGCTGAGTTAATTCAGTCAGGCTGAGTTTCCGTTACGCGTGTCATCCACCTTTGATCTGACGTCAGATGTGACGGGACATCTATATAGCCATAAATTCAATTGTTGATTCAATTAGTTGCATTAAATAGTGTTTGTTGTGATTATTTGTTGCATTTAAATGTGCCTGGAACGGTGGAAACCTGCCTGTGAGGTCTGGGTTAGCATTGGAGCGATTCTGGAAGGCTGCCAGGCAGGTACAGATCTCGGGCTAGGTCAAGTCAATTTTTGTTGGGTTTTTTGCTTCTGAAAAGTTGGGATGACCCTGGGGACAACGACAATGGGGTCAAAAATGACCGCATTTCTCCTTTAGTATCGAGTCCCAGCTAATTGTCTCGCTACAAGAATCCATCCATCCATTGTCTACCGCTTATCCTGTATTCAGGGTCGCGGGGGGGCTGGAGCCGATCCCAGCTGTCATTGGGCGAAGGCAGGGTACACCCTGGACAGGTAACCAGTCTATCACAGGGCCAACATATAGAGACAAACAACCATTCACACTTACATTCACACTTACGGGCAATTTAGAGTCATCAATGAACCTATCCCCATCCTGCATGTCTTTGGACTGTGGGAGAAGCCGGAGAACCCGGAGAGAACCCACGCTCACACGGGGAGAACATGCAAACTCCACACAGAAGGAACCTGGGGCCGACCTGGGAATCGAACCCGGGACCCTCTCGCTGTGAGGCGACAGAATAAACAACCAAAAAAAGGATCAATTAAGGGAGAATTTTCTATTAAGTTAAACAAAAAGTCAGTTCATCTTCAATGATCAGGTAAGTCAAACAATTCAAAACAAATACATCAACTAGCAATTAAACTCAAATTCAAGATCAATTCATACTTAAATTAATATTGTCATTAAACAAATTCAACAAAACATACAAAATCAATAAATCAATAATGCAATAATTATAATTGATAATAATGTAATTAGAAATATATATATATATATATATATATATATATATAAATACAGATGCTTTGTCACAGCTCTTGGCATCTGATATCGTCTTACAAGGCACCCTTTACTGTCTGTATGAGATGCATCAGTCAAAAAAAATCCCTTCAGTCAGAGGATCTCACTTACGCTTTGTGTAGTTGAGACTCCCATCAATGAAGTGAGAGGCAGAGCAGCAGGGACCAGTGGGCTAATCAAAAACGGGTTTGATTAGGTTGTAGATTGGACAGGCATTGAAGACTCCCCGAGTGTAAAGGCCCGAAAGGCCAACCAGAACCTCTTTTGAAGAACCTCAGGAGATGTTCAATCGCAGGGCAGATGGAATGAACAGGGGATCTGGGTGTTAGGTGCTGGAACCAGGCTGATGCTCCAAAGCAGCATTAATATACCATGTAAAAGAGGCGGCCAGAGAGGAAGGGGAGATGATGTGTCAGGAAGTGGAACTGAATCCCCCTCTTTCAAAAACTGGGAGTTGGGCTTAAGGTTTCTGGACCCAGGTTGGTAGGAGAGGGAGAAGTTAAAACCAAAGGAATAACAGGGACCATCTGGTTTGACAGGAGTTAAGTCTCTTAAGGTAATCAAGGTTCTTGTGGTCCATCCGAACCGGGAATGGCAGCTTGGAGCCAGTGGCGTCACTCCTCCAATTCCCGATGTCATAGTTCCTCTCTGCCCGGAGTGAAAGCACAGGGGTACAGTTTCTGGTCAATGGCGGAGTGTTGGAAGAGAACCCCTCCCACGTCAGAAGCATCCACCTACACCACCATCTGTCTCCTCGGCCAGAGAGCTGTACCCTTGGAACTGTGAACTGTGAAAGCTCATTTTAACTGTGGTCTGACTGAAAATGTGGGTCTCTAGACTTTAGGTAAAAACATGATCGGACACAAATATAGAAAGTGAACTGTCCCAAAAATTGTCTGTAACAAGACAACACATTATAATATCTCTATCATCAAGGCCTGCCTTTTCCATATGTACATCTCACTAATTAAATGCTCGACAACCTGATATCTTATCACCTGTTCACCTTGCTCACCTAATACAAAAGAAACACAGAAACCCTGAGATTGCAGAAAGGCGGTGTTGATCCATGATTTCCAAGACCAGGAAGTGTACTCTTTGATTGACGAGTGGTTGTTTGGACAGAATGACATTTGTTTACAATGTCTGGTGTGCTTGACAAAATGCACTGTGATGGCTGTCTACTCTACCAAACTGTAGGTGTGAAAGTGCCCTCAGAGAGGAGAAACTAACCAGAACCTACTGTTCTCTGTAGTTTTTGGTGTGCTGAATGGATCGATGGGTTTTTGGATGGCTAGCTGCATTTAAGAATTGGGTAGATCAATGGATTTATGGATGGATGGATGGCTGGCTGCCTGGCTTTGTGGATGGTTGGCTAGATGGATAGCTGGCTGGCTGGCTGGCTACATTTTTGGATAGCTGGCTGAGTGGCAGGCTGCATTTCTGGATAGCTGGCTGGATGGATGGATGGAAGGCGGATGGGTGGGCTGAGTGGCTGGATGGATGAATAGCTGGGTGTATGGCTGGTGGGTGGGTTGGCAGGCTGCTGGTACATTTTGTTTTTCTGTTGTGGAGGAAACATTGATTTAAGTCTGCCAGCGTGACACACACAACCTTTTAGTCTCAGGAGTCCTCTAATAGACAATAAGAATAGATAGTCATTATATATAATATCTCTTCAACTCCCACATTACATCTCAATAATACCATCTTCCTATTACAAACACAATACCAGAGTCCTGATGTGAAAGCTAGAGTGATGCCTCAAAACGGTCGGGTCGCTCACTGTATCACCTTCTGTGGAATTAGGACTCAGGCAAATGGCTTAACAAGATTAGCTGGCCAACCAATTTAACAAAGGCGCCGTAATTGTTTAATGAAGATATTGAATATGCAGGCCATATTGTGTTCCATAAGCTATGACTTAATAACTGTCTGCAGTCCAAATGAGAGCCATCCTTTACAATACTAACTGCTGTTCCAGGAGTAAAGTGCTGCTGCTGACAGTAACAATAAAGCTTTTTTTAAATGAGGTACTGTTAACAACATTGCCGTTAACAGAGAAACAAACTGCCGTCCAGTCAAAGAATACAGCCACACTAATACAGCATTAGCTGTAATTATGGCCTATAGGTTTTACAGTTATTATACATTGTAATTGCAGAATAGCTACGCAAATATTCCAAAAACATAATATGGTGTGGTTGATAGTAGTAAATGTTGGCTTGCATTTGAAAACAAGCTTTGCTTTGGAACATCTGGTGATCGCTGGATCAAACATACTGCATGATAGTGTATATATTTAAACCAGGACCAGGAAACCAATATATGACCAAATCCCCCAAATATGTGTAAGGAATTATGGTCTTCATACATCTAGGGAGGTATGAATGACTTAAAAAAAGTATGTGCCTGTGAACAACAAAACTATGCGATCATTTATAAGTTCTGTGAAAAACTAACTAATAACAAAACAAACAAAAAAAACAGTTTGAAAACAATTAACTGACATGTGGAATTAATGACATGAAAAATATTACAGCCATGTCATGTTTTTGCAGAACAGGTTTTAAGATAAAACAGAATTTTGTTAACCCCAAAGGAAAGTAAGAGATTGAGCAGAATAAATCTCAATGGAAGAATAATGAAAAACAACAATATAATACATACACAAAGAGAGTAATAAATATGAAGTGTAAGGAAGAAATAAGTAAGTAATACTTAAACCCATTTCAAACATAATAACAATAAGAGTATGATTAAGTTTAGCAAAATAAGTAAACAAAAACCAAAAAAGTAAATTACAATATGAGACTAAACTCGACTAAAACAAGAAGTATATCAGTTGTGTAAGACTCACCAGTGTTCACCAGTTTTAACCAGACAATCGCAATGTAGGGTGTTCAACATAAAACCAAATCAAACAAAACATTATTGATGAGGTATAAGATACAAAAGAATATTATAAAAATAGTAAAAACTGACGAGGAATACTTTACTTCACAATCGATACTTTAACTGAATTACTGGTTACAACTAATTATTTGAATGCAAACTCATACATTAAAAGCTGGACCACCCCATGAACACAGAGCAATTGTGTAGAAAAAGAGTGGTGATTATTTTAAAAGTAGAGTTGGCTTACTGGATGTGAAGGTGTACACTAGAGCTTTGCTGCTGGAACATTGGCTAGTACAAACAGACTTGAAGGACAATGAGACAGTTAGCAATGCTAGGCATTTTAAGTTGACTTAAACCAGGGGTTTCAAACTGATCCAGTAAAGGGCCGTGTGGCTGCAGGTTTTCATTCCAACCAAGCAAGAACACACCTGATCCAACCAATCAAGGTGTGAAGGCAAATCAGATAGGTGAATAAGTCAAGTCAGGTGTGTTCTTGCTTGGTTGGAATGAAAACCTGCAGCCACACGGCCCTTTACTGGATCAGTTTGACACCCCTGACTTAAACAGTTCAGGGAAGGTCAAAACCCAAAGTCAAAACAGGCAGATTACAAAGGAAAAGAAACCGCCGGGAAGCTCGAAAGGAACACGCAACACAATCTGACGGGTGCTAAGAGGACTGGTATACATACTGAGGAACTAGTGAGGGGAATTAGCTGATTTCATTTTCAGAGAAAGTGGCGGGACCTGAAATGACAGAAGGGTTAGTGAGGGGAAAAGAGAGATGGTGGAATGTGTGACTACATTTTTATAACTTCTTTTGTGTTCTCTATTTTATAAAGCACCTTCTTGACTTTCAGTGTTGCAATAATAAAATGACAGCTGTGTGCGGCTCTGTGCTCTTCTGTGCTGCTAGGTTAGTCAACAAACAGAACCTCACTATATCAATGGAGGATTCACATATTGGCCTAATAGTCATAATTAAAAAAATAACATGAGGAATCAGATTTAATATAGCATATGTTTCTGTAATTTAGGGGCGGCTGTGGCTCAGAGGTAGAGCGAGTTGAAAGATCGGTAGTTCGATTCATAGCTCTTCCAGCCCACATACCAGAGTGTCCTTGGGTGAGATACTGAGCCATCGGCATGTGAATATGTGTGTATGAGTTTAGATTAGCTCCTGATGGGCAGGCTGCTCCTCTACCATCAGTGTATGAATGTGTGTGAATTTAGACATGTTGTGTAAAGCGCAGGTGTATTTAATTAATTATTAATAATAATTCAAAGGCCAACTTATAAATAAAGCTGCAAACTACAGCTCTAATACTTTCACATAAACATGTTTAATTTTTCCTATAGTTCCTATAGGAATGGACCTGCATCAATGTAGTAGGGCTGAACGATATATATTGTTATCGTATCGTTATCGAGATATGAACATTCAAGATATTAATATCGAAAAAGCAACGATATAAACAATATAGATTTCCCCCGCGCTCGCCCTGCATGTAAAGCTTTGGCGGTCACAATAAACTTCATTTTTACGATTGCCCTTGAATGCACCGCTATGGCCAGCCAACCAAAAACCTTACTTCATGCTTGCTGTGGCTCGACAGCTGAAGCCAACCAATGACGAACATACGAGGGCGGGACTCCCGCCGCGGGAGTGAGGGAGACAGAAACCGAGACGCAGATACAACATACGCAGCGGGGAAATCCATCCATCCATCCATCCATTTTCTACCGCTTATCCTGTATTTTAGGGTCGCGGGGGGGCTGGAGCCAATCCCAGCTGTCATTGGGTGAAGGCAGGGTACACTTGGACAGGACGCCAGTCTATCGCAGGGCTAACATGTAGAGACAGACAACCATTCACACTCACATTCACACCTACGGGCAATTTAGAGTCACCAATTAACCTATCCCCATCTTGCATGTCTTTGGACTGTGGGAGGAAGCCGGAGAACCCGGAGAGAACCCACGCTTACACGGGGAGAACATGCAAACTCCACACAGAAGGAACCCGGGCCGACCCGGGAATCGAACCCAGGACCCTCTTGCTGTGAGGCGAGAGTGCTACCCACTACACCACCGTGCAGCGCGGGGAAATCCAAAAGAAAGAAAGAAAGAAAAGTGAGACGAGTGCGGAAGATAATGCGGCCGGTAGCGGTGCCGAATCAGATTTGGTGCCAAAACATTAATCACCCTCCATTATTTGGAGGTATTTTGGATTACGATGATGTCAACCAGAGCGAGGTGTTGTGCAGGTCGTGTTTGCCGTGTATTGCAATGCGTTCAGTAGCGTTATACCGTATGAGTCGGCGTCCACCAGACATAAAGACATTACAGACGCTATAACATACCACATTGCAAAAGACATAGTACCCGTGTAGACAGTCTAGAAATGTTTGATTTTTTATTTGATTGGTGACTTTATGTTAATGTTTATGACTGGCAGTGAGTTATCATCAATAAAACTGCAGTTTCCATTCTTTTGTATTATGATATTTTTATTTTTCTGGAAAATATATGGTCTTCACTGAACCCATAGTCATATCGATATTGAGATATCTGGCATGAATATCGAGATATGAAATTTTGTCCATATCGTTCAGCCCTACAATGTAGCTCTGTTGTAGTCTTCCGACCACCGACATGTCTATAGGCACCCATTCACATATACAGTACATACACTGATGGCCGAGGCTGCCATACAGGGTGCCATCTGCTCATCATGATCTAATCCAATGCTCATTCACACACATTGACACACCGGTGGTACAGCATTTACTATGTTGTCCAAGGACACTTGGACATGTGGACCGGAGCAGCTGCTCTTTTGATTGACGTAAATGCAATGCATTGATGTACGGTAGCCTGCTGATTTATGCAGAAAACTATACTAAAACTAATATTAAAAACATAATGCAGTACACAGGTACACATCAATCTCTCTGGGTCACATAAGTAACACAGCTTCAAAAGTCACCTTCTGTTCTGCCTTCCTGGCTTGCTCCATTCACAGGCCGCTCACCTAGGTTCGTCTCCGTGAAGACCTCTGTTGCCATCTCAGAGGTGGTTGATTTTGACACCCCTTTCCGTCTCAGTACCTTTTACAATAACGACGGTGCCGTAAAAAGGAGTGACACTCCCGCAACCAAAAAGGTAGTGTAAAAGATGTTGAGACAACATTCTTTTAAGTGTTTATGGAGCAGCTACAGTGTTAGCATAGCCTAGCTCTGATTGATCCGAGCGCCATTCAGAAAACAAGCATTTTAAAAGTTGTTTTCTCGTTGTCTTGCATACAGACCTAACTAAGCTTGACTTGGAGTTTTTGCTAATTGTTGTCATTATGTTGTTACTTTGGCGAACAGAACGAAATCTACATAAATAAGAACAGTGAAAACCAACATTAGTACAAACAGTGAAAATCGACAGAACAGAAAAAAAATCTACTTTAAAGAATGTGAAGCATCGTTGTAAATTTCTGCAAACCTCATGTGAACTCTTTATAGCTAAACTTACCAAGGACGTGATATCGGTCCTAATGCTAGTTACAGCAGTGGATGTTGTGAATGTAATTCAGATACTGACGTGATGCAAAATGGTCATACTTTTTGAGTTGGAGACAGTCTTATTTGTTATTTTTTGTATGTTTCTAAGCAGGACTGTTAAAACAGACGTAAATAAAGTGTGTAAAACACATGAAAGCAATGTTTTCTCAGTGCACCTGGAAACGACCTTGACTTTGAAAACACAAGGCATAGGAGTCAAAACCTTGAAATATGCATCCCACTAGAACACCAACCACTTCCCGTTTTTTTGGCAACATGATGAAACTTCCTCGAAATCGCCTGTAATGTTGGAATGTCACTCATCCTATTAGTGTGTGTGTGTACCAGAGGCTACTGAAGTGTATTGCATGTGCATCTTTGTCCTGCAAATCTTTGAAACATTCACAGTAACTCACTGTTCTGTACAGTAAAGACTATCCCTGTGTCTCTATGAATGATGTCAATATTGGATGATTTCTCCCCTCACAAGTAAATTTAAGGGTGTGGACGCCACTCTGTTAATGGGTGAGTAGGGAGTCAACATTCAGCCACATAACCAGAAATACTGGCAATGCAGGTGGCCCCAATCATTCAGAAGAGTTTGCAAGGTTTATACATTGAATTAAAACTGTTATATTCTAACAGACTCACGTTCTTCAGAATTCTGACAGGATCAATGACAGGAACACTGACATTTCAGAGCAACCAGTTTTTTTGCTTAAATTGGACCTCCAAATTTCCCCAAATTTTCGAAAAGCACAAATGTCATTAGAGGACTACGTCAGACATACAACGTAGTTAGGTGAGGCATGGGGAGGAAGGGACCTCAAGCACGAGTTTAGGTCAATGAACAGTTGCTCCTTGCTCTGTCTCGATGATGTAAGATCTCCGTGTGGCGCTCTCACCTGCCACCACAGCAGGTGTGGTCCAGGTCTTTCCACCTGTGCTGCTGTGTGGAGAGGATCTGTAAACCATGAGAGCAAGATGGGGATCAGGTTGTTTCAGAATCCTCTTGGCCGTTTGGACTGCACGTTCTGCATGGCAATTCCCTTGTGAGTTATGGGGGCTAGAGGTTGTGTGTCTAACGTCTAAAGTGAAGCTGTCACTACTGAACTCTTCTGCATTCCCGTGCCTAGCAAATGTGGCCTTCAGTTTCGAAACTATCTATGTAGTTGTTGTTGTGGTTGGCATGTGGAGTATATCTAAGTATATAGAGTAGTGGTCTGCTATAACTCTATCTCATATTCACATAGATCTATGTCGATTTTCTTTCACGACCTGTCTGGAAGAGGCATCGACGGGAGAGGTCCTCTGTTTTGTGCTCTCCTCTGCTCACGACAGTACATATAGTTCTCTACCTTAGCTGTGATCTGAGACACCATGCCAGGCCACCATACTGAAGCGTTGGCTCTGCCTCATGTATACGATATAGCATCTTTGACCTCATTGTTCCAGGTTTCACTATAGATTGTGATGTTGTTTTGTGTTATTCTTCTTATTTGTTTTTGCTATTTTGACATAACGAGTGTGGTGGTCACTTTCTGAGATTTGAGGTGCTGCCATACTATGTAATGTTTGAGCTTGGTTGCCTGGTGACACTGCCGCTGAAATGTGACATGAGAGGAAGGAGCGGGGCAGTGTGTGGGAAAAAGTGGAAGGAGACGAGGGAGGCCTGACGAAGAGGAAGGAAAATACATAGTGGAATTATGATTTTGGTTAATGTCTTGTCTAAACTAACTATAAACTAAATAAACCGGGATTCGATGGAAGGAGGTTGACGCAATCAGGACACTGGGGCAGGTGGCCTGCCCGCCGCCTCCGAAGCAGGACGCCGACATCCTTGGATGGCCTCTCGAACCAAGCCACAGGTGGTGAGCGTTGGCAAAGGCAGCCGGTAAGTCCAAACTTTGTGCAGTATGGCAGCCGACTCCCACCGCTCTCCGGTTTTCATTCATTAGAAATATGCGCACCTAGTAACAATGAGGGCTGCATGGTGGTGTAGTGGGTAGCCCTGTCACCCCACAGCGAGAGGGTCCTGGGTTAGATTCCCAGTTTGGGTTCCTTCTGTGTGGAGTTTGCATGTTCTGTGAGCGTGGGTTCTCTCTGGGTTCTCTGGCTTCCTCCCACAGTCCAAAGACATGCAGGATGGGGATAGGTTCATTGATGACTCCAAATTGCCCGTAGGTGTGAATGTGTGAGTGAATGTCTCAACATCTCAGCCCTGTGATGGACTGGACCTGTCCAGGGTGTACCCTGCCTTCGCCAAATGTTAGCTGGAATTGGATCCAGCATCCCCACGACCCTGAATACAGGATAAGCGGTAGACAATGGATGGATGAAGTGACAATGAAAAATACAGTTATTATTAATATTGTTGTTAATATTATTGTTGATTGTAGATAGGTTGATTGTTATTATTTCAATTACAATTACTGGATCAGACCAGATCAGCGAGACTCAACGTCCTGTAGGGCACTTGTTAAGTTGGGCAACAACAGGACTCAAGACTCAGTGTTCAGTACACAGGAGATCAGTCAGCGAGGCAAACAATCCAGACAGGGGTTAGGCAAAATCAGGTCAGAGTAAATCTGGCAATGGTTCAAAAGCACTGGGGAAACTGACAGGAGAGAAAATGCTGGACCGCTAGAGACAAAGGAACTAAGAAGAACTGGCAACAGGAACAGATTACACAGAGTTTATACAAGGAGGAGGGGCTAATGAGACACAGGGATGTAATCAAGGACAGACAAAGGCTGAATCTTTCAGTACTGACTAGATAGTGGACAATATAGTGAGTTCACCATGTTGTAGTTCTGTCTGAATTATACCCTATATAGTGGACTCAAAGTATCCCACGATTGAAAACTTGTACACTACTTCAAAAGTAGTGTACAAGTTGTGTACAACCAATGTTCACTAACCAAGCATTATATACCATCATGCATTGCGCCGAAGGAAAAATGTCAGATGGACAAGAGGTAGAGAGAGCAGTGTGCTTGAGACAAATCCATGAGTTGTGTTTTCGATATAGAATAGTAAATTATAGTTATAATATGAATAGAAGAATAGCATCATAACACAAACAGTCACAAAGTACTTTAAATTATTTTCTTAATATGGCAAAATGTGCTAATTACCCTGCATTGACAACAGGAGTGTATACCACTCTTTTCCTTCTAACCTTTCACAATAAAAGTGATAGACATACGCAGTATCAATGTTTACCATGGGACATTCATTTCGAACAAATTAGTTTACAATATGTATAGTGCATGCATTGTGAGTAGGGAGTAGTGAATGAGCGAGTGATTTGGGGCACAACCAAAGTAAACTACTGGGAAACACAGGGTAGAACATTGGAAATGAGAGGTGAAAATAAAACAGGAAACAGGGACAGAATGAAAGAACATTCAGTATTCTGGTGGTCAGCACTTGTCTGTTAGTATCTGTTAGTATGAGCGCAATTGTTCCTTTGTTGAATGTAACTGGTCTTGTGTAGTTGGCAGAACTTCTCCTGAGTGGTGGTATGCTAGATGTCTGCACTGTTGAGGCTGATATCACTCAGCTGAGGATGGAAGTAGCTTGTAGACTCACTGGCTTAGGTTTGTCTGTATTCTGTCAATGCATCATCATATGCAGCAGGGGAGTCCAATCGTATCAAAGAAGGGCCAGTGTGGGTCCAGGTTTTTGTTTTAGCCCAGCACTATCTCACCTGATGCAACTCATCAAGGTCTTGATTGAAGACCATGGAGCATACAATTGATTGGACACCCCTGCATTAAGGCATCATAGAGAAAGCAACTACACTTTTCTAATGTTTAGGGAACTTAACTCAGACCTCTGCAGAACACATAGTAATGCACACCAGGCTGAGTAAGAATACATTAACAGTACTGCATGTTTACAACACATGGCATTTATTACTAATCTACATTCATGCTTCTCCTAAGATCCAGTCTGTAGTTCAATTGGATGTGTGTTGGGAAACCACCATTGAAGCAGAAATTCTATTGTCCAGCATGTATATGTTAACAGACAGCAGAGCAGTCAGTAATTTCAATCGGCTTTCAAAGTTTGTTGTCATATTACATTGATCCTTTACACTTTGATTAAACGCCATATAAAAATGCATTCCACTCAAAATTAAAGAGATAATTTTCATTGGTTAGATAAGAGCTGAAACATTATTTGGAGATTGAAATTAACATATATTTCATATTTTTCATATATTTTCCAAAGGTGCACTCAGGACAATTAACAGAGACCACTTTGGAAGGCAAATGATGGGTTGACAGTTATGTCAGTTCAAGTTGATTGCGACGGTGCCCGTGATAAAACCAGAGTCAACATCGGACATTTCAAAGTTATCGTGATCTAAGGGATTTCAAAGGGTTAGAAGTCGAGGGGAAGGAGCTCGGTGATCGTGGGAGAGGAGCGGGAGTTGTAAACATTCAAAATCTGACAGAGTGCCCTCCATCCACCGGACTTGCCGACTGGGACTTGACATGACATGTATCAAATCATACACATCATTCTAAAGTAATAAGTAAAAGTTTCAGTGAATTAATAAAAGATGTAGGCTTAATAGATATATGGAGAGAAATGTTTCCTAATGCAACATTAACTCCTGCATTATTCTATCTATCTCATCATCTACCGCTTATCCGGTGTTGGGTCGCGGAGTCAGCAGCTTTAACAGGGGACCCCAAACTTCCCTTTCCTGGGCCACATCAGCCAACTCTGACTGGGGGATCCCGAGATGTTCCTGTGACAAAGTGGGTGAGATCCCTGTACTCACCACTTTTCCCGTGCATGTATTAGTCTGTCCACATTTATTTTCCACATTGCTCCAGTTATTTTCATATTGTATTCATTTCAGTTTGCTATAGTTTTACCATTGCTTTTGTGTAACATTTCAACACTTACTATCCCGGGTTTGTTTGTGTTCAAACTGTTACCATTTTTACATCAAGTACTGGTTTAATTTAAAGCAATCACACTACCATAGTTTAATTTCAAGTCATTTTATTAAGTTGCAGGTTGGAATAGTAAATTGTTTGTTTCATTCATATTCACCATTTCTTTGTTCCTTTGTCTGGTCCACCATGCAGGAATGTTTGGGGAGGAGCCATCGGGCATTTCTGGGGTATTTATGGTGTTGATGATGTCATCGCTGACATCACCGGGCAAATCCAATTGAGGGGGTTTATTTTGTTGTAGATAATTTAATGTTTGGTTGATTCATTTGAGGGGTAACTGGGGGGAGTTACTGACCATTTGAAAAGTATTGTAATTGTGTTGAGGAGCAATTAGAGAGTCCAGCTGTGTGGATATTTGTTTACTGATTAATAGTGTTTTATAGGCCCACCTCTGGGATAGTGGGGTATTCCAGGGCAAATTGAGAGCCCTATAAAGGGCAGGGACATTTTGCTGCTCGGGGGTTAAGATAAGGTTGTCAAGATGAGAAGCAGTGCTGCCAAACCACGTGTTTAGTGTAAGTTGGTTTGAGTAGATTTTGTTACTCTTTTTTTCTCAAGTTTCTTTTGATAGTTTCAAGTTTTTTTTTGTTTTTTTTTTAACCATTTACACGTGTATGTGGGTTTAGCACTGTAAATAAACATGGCACTCAGTGAAACCTAAGACGTCTGCCTTCTATCCTTGACTCTCTAGCTATGCATCACCACACATGGTGGCAGTGGTGGCTCCAGGCCGGTAGAGGGCAGTGAAGAAAATGTCAACGCGTCAAAAGAAATCCCAAAAAACAGAAGGTCAACCAGAAGAAGCTGATGATGCCAATGACCAACAGAGGGCAGCAGGTGGTCCACGGCCGGAGGAAGGAAGTTTATCTGATCTGTCAAATCTGCTGCGGAGCTTGATGCGACAGCAGGCCGACCGTGATGCCCAGATGGAGCAGGATCGCCACCGGCAGGAGGGGAGGTGGAAGCGAATCCAGTACGAGTTTGCCCAGCTTCAGCATGAGGTGCATCAAAACCGCCAGCAGGTGGGGGAAGGTTTAGCAGCGACATCCATGCCATCTCAGGAGCAGACAGCGGAGCAGCCTCACATTGCAACAGGCCAAGATGAGACTGAACCATCACAAGTGGTTAATGTGGGACAAAACTCCAGTCTGGGGAGGTTTCCTGGCTGGAAGAGCCCCAAAATGCAGGCTTACAATGAAGGTGAGGACATTGAGCATTATTTAATCACCTTTGAAAGAATTGCTTATGCCTGTCAATGGCCCCAAGATGAGTGGGCCCTTCACCTAGCCCCACTACTGACTGGTAAAGCACGATCAGCATATGTTGCTATGGACATTGATGACACCATGAACTATGGAAAAGTAAAGTGTGCTGTATTGCAGAAGTTTGAAATCAGTGCAGAGACCTATCGAGTGAGGTTTCGTTCCAGCGTGCCAGGAGAAGAGGAGACTCCAAAGGAGCTGCAAGTCCGCCTCAAAGACTTGTATGACAAATGGATGGCGCCCAAGTTGAAGACGAAAGAGCAAATTGGAGACACCATCATTATGGAGCAATTCCTTAAGGTCCTGAATCCTGAGCTCCGTACATGGATTAAAGAGCGAAATCCAACTACGTCCAAGGAAGCAGCAGAGTTGGCTGAAGCATTCCTGGCTGCTCGCCGCCCATCAAGAGACTATCTCCCGCCCATGTCCTGCCCACTCATCCCATTAGGTAAGCCTATTGCTGGGAATGAGTTTAGATCCAGGAACCCAAGACATAGTTTTGGCCCCACACAGTCAGCTAAATATGAGCCTAGGAACAAAGCCATGTTAGCGTGTCATGCGTGTGGTCAGACAGGTCATTTTAAGGCAGAATGTCCTAAGGTTGGTGTAAGTAAGAATTATATGTGTTTTGCTCCTCAGTCTTCAGACATTGAGTTAGGGCAGGATGAAGGCTCGGAACTGCGACAGGAAGAGCTTACGATAGGAGTGTTGATTGAAGATAGACCCTGTGTAGCTCTTCTAGACTCGGGAAGCAACCGGACCTTAGTTAGACAGGACAGTCTCCCTAAGGATGTCATTTTTTGTGGAGGGACAGTTGATGTTTTCTGTATTCACGGTGACAAGGTAGGCTACCCCATAGCAGAGGTACCTATACAGGTTGAGGGGCAGCGCTACATACTTTCAGTAGGGGTGTTTGAACAATTGCCCTATGCAGTTGTCTTAGGTTGTGATCTCCCCATCCTCACAGACTTGATAGCCAAGCAGTCTCAGGAGGCTAGGGCTAGCTACTCGAGTGAGTGTTTGTTAGCTGTCACAAGGTCAAAGGGCAGGCAGCAGCAAACAAGTTCAACAGTGGGGTGGGAAGAGTTACCTTTCGCAAATGAGGAAGTGCTTAGTGGTGAGCTCACCAGACAGCTGAAGGAAAGGAAAAGCAGAAGACAGAGGAGACAGGACAGGGTTAGAGGAACAAAAATAGCTGAGCAGGTATCCATGCCCTTAGAGCCAAATGTTAGGGACATTGCTAGTGATATTGCTAAACACCAGCGAGAGGATCTAACACTGGCTACCTTGTTCTCTAAATGTGTGCCTGAGTCAACTCAAGTGACAGGGAGAGGAAATGAAGCATTCGTGATCAAGGAAGACAGGCTTTATCGCCGTAGTCAGATCGGAGATCAACTGGTTATTCCCCAGAGTTTGAGGCCCACAATCCTTAATCTGAGCCATTCTATCCCTTGGGCAGGACACTTAGGACAGGCAAAGACATTTGCTAGAATGGTTCCCCGTTTCTATTGGCCCCAGCAGTATGCCGACACAGTGAAATTCTGTAAATCTTGTCCCCAGTGTCAGTTAACAGCTCCAAGTAGAAAAGGAGATAGGGCTCCCCTCATTAGCATGCCCATCATTGACACACCTTTCTCTCGCATGGCCATGGACATTGTAGGCCCACTAGAAAGGAGTAGTGTAGGCCACAAGTACATTTTAGTAGTTTGTGATTATGCAACAAGATACCCAGAAGCCTTTCCCTTGAAGAAGATCAAGGCTCGCCAGATTGTAAACTGCCTTATCCAGCTGTTCTCTAGAGTTGGAATTCCCAAAGAAATCATCACGGACCAAGGCAGTAACTTCACATCCGGTCTGCTGAGAGAGATGTATGGTATGTTGGGAATCAAAGGTGTGAAGACGAGTCCGTATCATCCACAAACAGATGGCCTCGTGGAGCGCTTCAACAAGACCCTCAAGTCTATGTTGAGAAAGTTTGTGAGTGACTCTGGATCAGACTGGGACCAGTGGCTTCCATTCCTGTTATTTGCATACAGAGAAGTACCACAGTCATCAACTGGATTCTCGCCATTCCAGCTACTATATGGACATTCAGTTAGGAGTCCGATGGATGTTTTGAAGGAGGCCTGGGAGAGTCCTATTCCAAAACAGCAGTGCAGTGAGCTCTCATATGTGCTGAAAATGAGAGACAAACTGGACCAGTTCCAAGAAATGGCAAATGGGAATCTGGCTGAAGCACAGCAGCGACAGAAGCAGAACTATGACACATCTTCCCAGAGGAGAGTTTTTAGGGAAGGCCAGAAGGTGGTGCTACTGCTACTGCCGACATCTGACAGTGGGCTCCTTGCCAAGTGGCAAGGGCCATACACCATAAGAAGAAAGACCGGCCCAGTCACTTATGAACTGTTGTTACCAGATCGTCGGAAGAAGCTGCAAATTTTTCACATGAACCTGCTGAAGGAGTGGGTTGAGTCACCAGAACAGTCTTCAATCCTGTGGGCACGCACGGTGGTTGATGAGGAAGAGCTTCAGGAGCAGTACTTTCCCTCTTCAACTGAGACTCCTGTGTTTCCGGACTTAAGTCATCTTACAGCAGGTGAATGCCAGGAGCTGCGGGCCCACATGGCAAAATAACTATTCAGTTTGAAACCAGGTCAGACACACCTTATTCAACATCAGATCCGTCTTCATTCACCAGAACAAAAGCCAATTAGGGACACCAACTGCCGCATTCCAGCCAGACTTGTTCCAGAGTTGAAGCAGGAAGTGCAGGAGATGCTTGCTACCGGGATCATCGAGCCTTCCCGCAGTGAGTGGTGCAGCTCAGTGGTGTTAGTCCCGAAGAAAGATGACCCAAAGTTGAGATTTTGTGTGAATTTCTCAAAGTTGAATGCGGTGTCTGCGTTTGATCCGTATCCTATGCCTAGAGTCGACGAACTGGTTGAGCGCTTAGGAGATGCAAATTTCCTAACGACTCTTGATTTGTGTAAAGGATATTGGCAAGTACCATTAACAGACTCTTCCAAAGACTTGACAACATTCAGAGTACCTAGTGGCCTGTATAGATTTCGAATGATGCCCTTTGGGTTACACGGAGCACCAGCAACATTTCAAAGGTTGGTAGATGAAGTGTTGAGAGGAGCAGAGGACTATGCAGCAGCTTACATTGATGACATCGTCATTTTCAGCCGGACCTGGGATGAGCATGTGCAGCATCTGGCCGATGTTTTCCAACGCATCAAGGGTGCTGGGCTCGTCATCAACGGCAGGAAGTGCCACATTGCCAAGCCTGAGGTTCAGTACCTGGGGTATGTGATTGGTGGAGGGGGCATTCGTCCTCAGATGGGGAAAGTCGAGGCGATTGCAGCTTCACCACTACCAAACACCAAAAGAAGGCTACGTTCGTTCCTGGGGTTAGTAGGCTGGTATCGTAGACTCATCCCCAACTTTTCAGCTCGATCGGCTGTTTTGACTGATATGACTCGAAAATCCAGCCCAGTAAGGGTTAAGTGGACTGACGAAAGTGAGAAAGCTTTCAATGACTTGAAAAACTGTTTGTGTAATGAACCTGTTTTGCAATGTCCAGATTTCACTTTGCCATTTACTGTACAGATAGATGCTTCTGGAGTAGGTCTGGGAGCGGTGTTACTACAAGGAGAGGAGGGAAACCAGCTACCTGTGCAGTACATCAGCCGGAAACTCTTCCCAAGAGAAAAGAGGTATTCAACAGTTGAGAAGGAAGCTCTAGCAATTAAATGGGCATTAGATACCCTGAAGTACTACCTCCTTGGAAAACAGTTTATTCTGGAATCTGACCATCGTGCATTGCAGTGGATACACAAAATGAGGGACACAAATGCTAGGATTACCAGATGGTATTTGTCTCTACAGCCATATTGCTTTCAGATCCGTTATAGACCAGGACGCAAGAACATCATCGCCGACTTCTTGTCCCGTGACTCAGAGGAGTAACGGTCTTAAGGGGGGGGGGGGGGGGGGGGGGGTGTGTGACAAAGTGGGTGAGATCCCTGTACTCACCACTTTTCCCGTGCATGTATTAGTCTGTCCACATTTATTTTCCACATTGCTCCAGTTATTTTCATATTGTATTCATTTCAGTTTGCTATAGTTTTACCATTGCTTTTGTGTAACATTTCAACACTTACTATCCCGGGTTTGTTTGTGTTCAAACTGTTACCATTTTTACATCAAGTACTGGTTTAATTTAAAGCAATCACACTACCATAGTTTAATTTCAAGTCATTTTATTAAGTTGCAGGTTGGAATAGTAAATTGTTTGTTTCATTCATATTCACCATTTCTTTGTTCCTTTGTCTGGTCCACCATGCAGGAATGTTTGGGGAGGAGCCATCGGGCATTTCTGGGGTATTTATGGTGTTGATGATGTCATCGCTGACATCACCGGGCAAATCCAATTGAGGGGGTTTATTTTGTTGTAGATAATTTAATGTTTGGTTGATTCATTTGAGGGGTAACTGGGGGGAGTTACTGACCATTTGAAAAGTATTGTAATTGTGTTGAGGAGCAATTAGAGAGTCCAGCTGTGTGGATATTTGTTTACTGATTAATAGTGTTTTATAGGCCCACCTCTGGGATAGTGGGGTATTCCAGGGCAAATTGAGAGCCCTATAAAGGGCAGGGACATTTTGCTGCTCGGGGGTTAAGATAAGGTTGTCAAGATGAGAAGCAGTGCTGCCAAACCACGTGTTTAGTGTAAGTTGGTTTGAGTAGATTTTGTTACTCTTTTTTTCTCAAGTTTCTTTTGATAGTTTCAAGTTTTTTTTGTTTTTTTTTTTAACCATTTACACGTGTATGTGGGTTTACCACTGTAAATAAACATGGCACTCAGTGAAACCTAAGACGTCTGCCTTCTATCCTTGACTCTCTGGCTATGCATCACCACAGTTCCCAGGCCAGTGTGGAGATATAATCTCTCCACCTAGTCATGGGTCTCCTCCTCCCAGCAAGTCACGCCTGAAACACCTCCCTAGGGAGGCGCCCGGGAGGCATCCTTGTGAGATGCCCGAACCACCTCAGCTGTCTCCTTTCAATGCAAAGGAGCAGCGGCTCTACTCACAGAGTCCCTCACGGATGACTGAGCTTCTCACCCTATATCTAAGGGAGAGCCACCCTCCTGAGGAAACTCATTTTGGCCGCTTGTACTTGCAATCTAGTTCTTTCAGTCATGACCCATCCCTCATGATCATAGGTGAGGGTAGGAACAAAGATTGACCAGTAGATCAATAACTTTGCCTTCCAGCTCAGCTCTCTTTTCATCACAACAGACCAGTACAGAGAATGCAATACCACCCTCGCTGCCCCGATTCTCCGGCCAATCTCATGTTCCATTGTCCCCTTACTCTCGAACAAGACTCTGAAATACTTGAACTCCTTCACTCATTCCCTTCCCAGAGCAGGCAATCCACCAGCAGGCAATCCAAATGAGCTCTGCTGAGAACAGGCTGTTTCTGTGTCATCACCTTTGCTAATGTGCTCCGTCTGTCATCGCCTACTTGGAGAGAGACGGAGAAGATGCCGCTTACGCTAGCGGTAGCATGCGCCAATGTGTATGTTGGATGTATGGCTATGGCTCGCCTATGTGGCTCAGGTGAAGTTGCTGGGTCCCGTATGGTTGGGACAGATCCTTTTACAAGGGTCAGTGTCGAGGCAATGCCAGATTTGTACTGACCCTCGTTACTGAAGCAGTCCAATATGAAGTGGTTAGCACACACAATTTAGGGTGCATCAAATTTGAGTGGGAAATTTTAATTTCAAAATAACAATTTGGCTGGCATTGCATTCTGTTACAATTACTATAAAAATGACTTTTGCAAAGTTTTGAGGAAATCCACTGAAATTTAGGGGTGCCACCGAACACACAAACTTTTGTGAAATTTCGAAAAATGGGCAATTAGTCTAATTACCAAGAGTTGACCCGGAAATGTTGAGTACAGTGAACTTTTATACAGTAACATGTTCTTTAGGGTTATCAAAGTAAAATTAGTTTGTTTGCCCTTGGCAACCTGGGCATTTCTCAGAATTCAACTTTCAAGATTCTCCATTAATTTGTCCTATAGACAAAATGAATGGAGGTCAATGGGACATGTTCACGTGGCATTTCCATGAGTTTTGTGCAGCAGTGATAGATGTCGGACACACATATAAAGTTTAATTTAGTGTTTATTTATTAATTGTCCAACACAAGGGCAATAAGTAGCACTGTCGCCTCACAGCTACAGAGAGGGTCCTGGGTTCGGTTCACGGGTCGGGTTCGGGTTCCTTCTGTGTGACGTTTGCATGTTCTGTGGGTTCTCTCCGGGTTCTCCGGCTTCCTCCCACAGTCCAAAGACATGCAGGATGAGGATAGGTTAGACTGGTTACCTGTCTGTCTCTACATGTCAGCCCTGTGATAGACTGGTTACCTGTCTGTCTCTACATGTCAGCCCTGTGATACACTGGTTGCCTGTCTGTCTCTACATGTCAGCCCTGTGATACACTGGTTACCTGTCTGTCTCTACATGTCAGCCCTGTGATACACTGGTTACCTGTCTGTCTCTACATGTCAGCCCTGTGATAGACCGGTTACCTGTCTGTCTCTACATGTCAGCCCTGTGATAGACCGGTTACCTGTCTGTCTCTACATGTCAGCCCTGTGATAGACCGGTTACCTGTCTGTCTCTACATGTCAGTCCTGTGATAGACCGGTTACCTGTCTGTCTCTACATGTCGGCCCTGTGATAGACTGGTTACCTGTCCAGGTGTACTCTGCCTTCGCCCAATGACAGCTGGGACCAGCTCCAGCCCCCCCGGCGACCATGAATACAGGATAAGTGGTAGACAATGGATGGATGGACACAAGGGCAATACTAACACACTTAAAAGAACAAACCTCTCTAGTGGCTAACTCACTGGCAACTCACAGGGCCCTCATGATAAGAGCTGACATTAACAAAACCAAATTGCTCAGCCTGTGCCAGAATGCACTGACCAACATCAACAGGGAGTGAGAGGGCGGAAATGGAACTCTGAACCTAGCCAGTGCGTCTCCCCTCAGATATGTTCCCACCTGCCACCCCAGAGTACCCCAGTGTAACCCTCTTATTCAGGGCTAGCTTCCATTTTCAGCAGTGAACATAGTCTAACTTAATCATTACAATGATAACTTACCGTTAGATCACGACCAGAGTAGATGCTGTGCTCACAAATTTAACAACTACAATACTACTGTCAATAAACATACATCAAACAGACATCAATACTCTAAATATATTGTCTAATGTCTACCCTATAGAATATGATGTTAAGCTTAATAGTTAGCTAACATAGCTAGCTAACTGTGGTTAGCAAACTGTTGTTAGGTAACATTAGCTACATGTAATGACCACCAAATACCTATGAATATGACTGATGATGAATATTTCATTCAAAGTATGTAAATATACAAAGACACAACTACATATGTAGTAGTAATATGTAAAAAGAGTATGCATACCCAACCAGACCCGGCTGCAGAAAAAGATTTAAGGGGGGGCATTACATTTTTTCAGGGGGGTAAACTTTTTCAACCTACATTTTATATGCTTCAGGCTGAACAATGGCTCTGTGACCACTCCTACGGTGCGAAGAAATAATTTTCCTCTTACTAAAAAGGGGCAGTTCATCCCAAAATCTAAAAAACAAACAAACAAAATAGTGTAGTGCTGTGTCCATTTATTCAACTCAACCAATCAAGATGACCAGCAATAAGGGTTGTGGCATGTAGAGAGCACCATACAGCTTCACTTCTACTGGAAACAGAAGCACTGAAGTTAACAGTAACACTGGAGTAGACATTCATGCTAGGAGAGGTAGCTACAGCAGCTAGGGAGCACAAGGAGCAGAACAAAGCAGTGTTACCCTTCTGCCCAGCTGGCATTCGACTGACATTAAACGTTTAAATGTTGTTGAAATAATGTCAGTTTATGAAAAACCATTAATTCAATGTCAAAACAACGTTGAACACCAACCAGTTGAAGTGGTGTTGTTAACTCACTATGGATTCAACATTGAAATATCATCAATTTTTTAGTTGTATGTCAAATCAACATTATTTTTACAGCCATGACTTTTAAACATTTTGTTGAAATATATCAGTAAAAAAAAATTACGTTGTTCCAACATCCAAACAATGCTGATCAATTAACTGTTGAAAAAGTGTTGATACATGAATAATGATGCAATGTTGAAAGATCAACTCTGAATTAAACATTTGTTGAGTCGTGATGAAAGCGCTTTCGACATCTCCCGGCGTACTTTGAGAGCAACTCCGGTCTGATCGATCATTTTGGAACATCGTTCAATACAAGGGCTTGATTGGAGGACGGCGGTTGTCCATCACACAAAGGCGGTGACTAGAACTGGATTGGCTCTGACGGTTCCAGACCACCCGCTTGCGCATGCGCGAAGTGGGTCTTTGTCGTTATCGTCAGACGAAGCAGATTTTGACCTGGACCGGTTCGGACTGGTGGAATTTGGCGGTAACAGTTACAACTCTAAAACGGTAAAGTTTTTGAAGTCACATTTTATAATAAACCCGCGACGTTGTGTACGCTTTGGTTAACGGTTAGTTTTGGGCATACAGCCAACAGCAGCATACAGCCAACAGCAGCATTCGCCAACGGGCTTACTAGCAGTGCTAACTAATGTTAGCTAGAAGAGTGCATGCTTTCGAGCTTGCTAGCACGTGCTAACACGTAGGCCTATATGCTGATGCTTTCACCTGTATAGGTATCTCACAAGTGTTACCTTTACCAATATTATTCATATAGACCTTGTAGTTGCAGAGATATATTATATTCATGTTGGGTATGTGTGGCATATTAAGCCTGTTGAAGCTCATTGAACAACGTATTTCTCAATTCATGTGAGAGGGAGTTTAAAAGTTTACTATATGTTTTGAATTGTACTGTATGAAAGACAGTCATTATTTAAATCCTAACCCTTCAAACTAAAAAAATCATTTACATTTTTGTAAAATCCCTCTGAGACCCATTGTGGCGTATACTCTACAAATAATAATGTTTTCTTTAGAGCGTCATAACTCCTTAATGGTTTGCGCTAGCGGGGCTAAACAACGGTACCCTGCTTGTCCATGTGAGCGAATGCGAACGAATGCGTGAAGTTGTAAAGATGTGACTAGATGTCTCCTTGTTTTATCCGCCATCTTGCTCGTGACGTATGCATCGGACATTCATATTGGCTCCCGTAGCGGCTTTTACAGCCAATCGGAAAGCCTGATTTACGCTTGGGCGTGAGTCGTTAGGCTTGTTCAGGATGGTCTTGGCTTGACTTGACTTGACTTATCACGCTGACGAGAGCTGCAGGTGTCTGAGGAGGCGGGCTCTAAAAGAGACGGCAGCCAAACGCCGTGAAGTCGGACAACAAAGTCAACGTGACTAGTGCTCAAGCGATAGAACACAGCAGCAAACCAAAGAGGATATGTTATATACATATATTTATATTTATATATATATATATATATATATATATATATATATATATATATATATATATATATATATACACACACACACACATACATATATACATAAATACATACATACACACACACACATGCAAGGCAACATGTGGAAGGGCTTTTTTTCCCAGTATATTTGTATTATCATTCTATGTTTGCATTAACCAGACCTCACATATAATAGGCCTACTCACAGCACAATGCACAGAAATTAAGATCAAGCCATGAGATCAATGCGACCAAAATAAAAAGTATCATTTCACCACATGGTGGCCGCCGAGTGCGGATCTGAACACACGTCATTGAACTTTTAACCAATGAGAACCATTCCACTGTAGCAGAGGTGTGGAGCCACCGGTTGCAGCCACCGTAGACCGGGCTGCCAAGCGCTGCAAGAAGCGGCTCTTAAAAACTTGTTCCCGCGATGTTTTGGGTTACGTGATATGGTCGCGACCCTGTGACATCTTCGCAGTCGGCTGCTAAGTCGGACACAATTCTAGCCATCATGCATCGCTTTCAACCCACAATACATCACGTTAGGTAGCGCGCTGCAGGCGGCTACATCAAGTCGAATTCGCCTGTTGTGTTTGCCCAAACGAAGACACAGAGGAGTCCAAATCAGAGAAAAGGATAGTCAAAGAGTTATTGCCGTGATAGAGAAAGTTAAATACATAAATGGTACAGAAGAAGTACACTATATACAGACATATTTAGGGCAGGGAGAGGAAAGGACCATTGCTGGCAAAAAAAATGCCCATGGACACTACTCAAAAGAATATCCATATTTCATAGACAAAAGCAGCTAGAAGCTTCAAATAACTTCTAGAACAATCCAAACAAGTGTGCTAAAATTTCTATGTTGAGCTTTTCTTTCGTTATCATGGTTTGCAGTGCTTTTTTTAATAAAATGTGTAAAAATTTAAGGTGCATTTTTATTTATTTTTAATTTATGGGCTAAAATCCCCTATTATAGTGTATATAAGTGATACACACAGTTAGCTGAGGTTGTGCTGATTCTGGGGATGTGTATAACTTGATGATACACTAAAAAATGACAATTTTATAGGCAATACACAAAAGTATGACAAGACGGAAAGTTCTTTATGTGGGTCTCAGAGGGTTAAGTACAGGTTGATGTGGAAGATATTGTAAAAAAAAATATGAGTACAGCCTACCTCATTTGATTGAATATTTTTATAACTTATTTTCAAATTGAATGATTTTCTTTATAAAACATTTTGGCTGAAAAATATTTAGTTTTTATTTTCACTCCCAGATGTATCACAAAAAATGGAGACAACAAAATGCACAATTATGCGCATTGGTGGAGACTAGTGACTCAGATGAGAATCCAGGTCCCTCACATGAGAATCCAGGCCCCTCACATGAGAATCCAGGCCCCTCTTATGCTGATAGCCCAACAGACCTACAGACACAGGAGCAGTCTGATACAGGAGAAGATGAGTATCGAGATGATCACCACCCACCAGACAGTGATGGTGAAAGTGATTCAGAAATTGTAACTTTGTCCGAGGAGGAATCAAGTGATCTAAGAAGTGATTTGGCAAAATGGGCTGTAAAAAATAAGGCAACGCGCACATCGGTTGATGGGCTGCTCTTGGTGTTACGTAAACATGGCCACCAGCTGCCAAAAGATGCCAGAACCCTGTTAGGAACTCCACGTCAAATAGAAGTCAGGGATCTATGTGGTGGCAAGTTCTTCTACTTCGGTGTGGAGACGGGACTTTTGAAAATGTGCTCACAGTATGCCGATTTATTTTCAACAGAAAATGAGATACTGCTAAATTTCAGTGTAGATGGTTTGCCATTGCTTAAATCATCCAATGTACAAATTTGGCCCATTCTTTGTAGTGTGAAAAAGTTTGAGCCGTTTATCGTTGCACTATTTTGTGGAACTGCAAAGCCAAAGAGCGTTACTGATTACATGTCTAGTTTTTTAACAGAACTGAAGGCACTCCAACAACATGGGGTTGAGTTCCAAAATGGAACATTAAATGTAAAAGTGAATGCTTTCATTTGTGATGCCCCAGCGAGAGCATTCCTAAAATGCATCAAGTCCCACAATGCCTACAGCAGCTGTGAGCGGTGCACCATTGAAGGACATTATCTAAGTCACAGGGTGGTATTCAACTACCAGTCGCAGGAGAAGATTGATGCAAGAACAGAAGATGACTTCAGTAAACAGGCATATCCCATCCAGCAAACTGGCGACCTTATAATTTAGCCGTAGCCGAAGGAGTAGGGGGCGGAGTTCCTCAGAGTCCTCCTCACGGCGGCAGAATGCTTCTGAACCCACAAGGAGCAGTAAGAGGTGAGGGTGTTGTTAGGATCATATTCTGGCATATGGGAAAAAAATACTGGAGCTCTTTAAGATACTTGTATCCGTCTTGGGTGTATGCTTGTTCATGACCGTTTCTCCATCAGTGACACCCCAAGAACGACTATCGACCGAAGCCTCAGGCAGCCTCCTCAGAAGTCTATGAGAGCTGAAAAGGATCCCCCAAATGCAGCCAAGGCGATGTCGACGCATGCACACTCAAACAAATTGAGGAAGGAAGACTTCCCGATGTCTGAAAAAAGTAATGTTATTCTCTTATTTTTGCTGACAAATAATTAGGGGTCTTCCAGTGTCCCTAGCTGTCCCCAAAGTTTCAGTTGAATCAGACTCAGCAGTTCAATATGACACTTTACTAATTATTCAAACTAACCTGATTTTTCACATGAGCACATGATAACACATAAGTTTTTTTTTTTATTATAACAAGCAAAAAAACTGGCAGATTTTTCTACTTATTTCAATTGAAAATTTGCGTGATGCAAGTGAAATTTGTCTAAATACAAGTTACTTTTTAGGTGTCTTATTTTAAGTGTAAGAGATTTATTTTGACTAGAAATTAGACATTTTGACTAGAAACATCACAAATATTCTTGGTAACATTTTGAGTTTTTGCAGTGCATTTTTATTGGGCAAATGAAAAAACAATGATTTTGTGGTGTAGAGCGTACTCACTAGATTATAAAAATAATTATCGGTCGCTTCTTTTTTTGGCTAGAATTCCAGAAGAGAGTTCTTCAGCTCCTTGTCGAAATCAAGGATACAATTCACGTTGCCACCTCATCTGCTGGAAAAAGTTATGAAGTGAAGCCTGCAAGCACTGAAGAAGAGCTCAAAGCTTTAGAGAATCGCCTGGAGGACAAGAATGAGGGAGCAGAACTGGTAAGTTTTAACCCTCAGGTGGTATTGGGGTCTGAGTATCAGGCTAGTGAAACATGGTTTCACAACTCTAATGTACATGGGGCTAATGTACAGGGTTTAAAGTTCTCAGGCACCATTCCTGATGTCAGGCAAAGAACACTTTTAAATGAATTCAATACATTGTGCACATTTCCTCCTGGACAATTTTTCAGGCCTCAAATCTTTTCTTGCTTTAAGCCCTGAATTTCAAAGCTAAAGATTTGTAGAGATATTTGCCTCTCCCTGATTGGGTACAAGACAAAAACACTCAAACTGATCTAATAAGTACAGCTTCATGGGGCATTTCACATTTTGATCAGAGACAACAGCAGAGACAGACAAGACGAAGAGGTGTGCACGTTTTATAGGTTTATAGGTTTTCATCCGGGTAATGTCTTTTAGAGGTAAGATCTTAAGCCCGAGCCCGACCCGGGCCGGGCTTCTCTCTCGCTGACTTTTTTTTATTTATTTTTATTTTTTTATTTATTTATTTATTTTTAATATATGTTTATAGAAATGTATAAACGATGTGTGGAGAATAAGATACTAAACTGAGGAATACTTGTTATAAAATAAATAATTAGGGAAAAAAAAACAGAGAGGGCGCTGTAATTGCTATTTAACTAAACGGGACAGGAGCCGCAGCACAGACAAAGCCACTGGTGCATGCTTTGCGCACGTGAACACGGCCCTCTCAATAATCTTTCCTGGCCTCCGCAAGACAAGTCCGCAATTGACCTGTCCTGGTGTAATGTATCACCAATATGGAGCAGCGCCAGAAAGAAGTCAAGGACAAACTACAGACAGGGGAACTCAAAAGGCAAACACGCACTGGTAAGAGTGACGTGTGGAAAAGCTTCAAATTGATTGTTGACAATGCTACAGATACTTGCGTTGGCTTCGCTGAATGTAGTCAATGTGGCGCTTTGCTTTCATACGAGAGCAAAAAGACTGGCACCTCGGCGCTGAGCAGGCATTTAAACAACTGTGCTGGTAAAGGTGTAAGTGATGATAGTCAAAAATCTATGTTATCATTTGTCCAAAAGACCGCCCCTCTACGCGCTAAGCAGGCCATCACGGACAAGTGCGTGGATTTTTGTTGTCAGGACCTTAGACCATTTTCTGTAGTTAATGGTGAAGGTTTCAAAGGTCTGGCCCAAGAACTGATTAATGTTGGGTCAACTTTTGGCCGCGTACCTGTGGACTCAGTCCTGCCCCACTACACCACAATATCAAAGGCCTGCACCGAGAAGGCTGAGGAAAAAAGGAGCATGTTCATTGAGCGGGTTAAGACAGCTCTAGCAAGTGGATGTGATGTCACCATGAGCACTGATATGTGGACGGATGATTACAGGAAGATGAGTTATATTGCAATAACTTGTCACTTTACTGAAACGGACTTCAACTTGGTTGGAAAAACCCTCACCACTGCTGTATTTCCAGCAGAAGACGCCAAAACGGGGAAGAATATAAGAAGAGAACTGGTCCGGCTTCTGGTGAATAGATTTGGTTTGGAACCTTCATCTTTATCCAGAATAGTGTGGGTTACAGATCAGGGCAGTAACATTGTGAAAGCTTTGGAGCCTTACAAGTGCCTCTCCTGCCTTGACCATTTGATCAACACTGTACTTCGCCATGGGCTGGACAAGAACGCACTGTCTGCAAACGCACCAGACATTGGAGAAACCATTAGTGCAGCCAAGAGTGTTGTCCGTTTCATCAGGCAATCTGGTTTGGTAGCACAACTATCAAAAACAGTGCTTCAGATGGGTGAAACCAGATTCAGCACCGTTTACTTGACGCTCAAGTCTGTGCACGAGATATATAACGAGTTGTGTGAAAAGCTGGAGTCACGCGGAGAGGAGGGGCGCATGGACAACATTGCGCCAGATCTGTTAGATTTTTTGATCTCCTTTCTAGAGCCTTTCTATGCAGCACAACGAGAACTGGAAGGAGACAAATATACCACACTGAATCTAGTTTGCCTCTGGAATGAGAAGCTAAAAAAGCACTGCCAACCCAGTTCTGCGGATACTCATCAGCAGGCGTTTGTGCGCCACAGGCATTCTGAGTTTTTGGATCAAAAGATCAAAATACAGATGTTGCACAAAGTTGCACTGTTCCTGTGGCCTATCTTCAACAAACTCAAAATGATGACACCAACAGAGGTTTCAGAGGTGCATGCACATGTCCGCACACTCCTGGAAGAAGAAGATAAAGGAGGAGAAGAAGCCACCACTTCAACTTTTGAAAACGAGGAGGAGGAGGAGGCGGAGGCGCACACCAGCACCCTTTCTCCACCTGCCACTGCAGCAAAACGAAAAAGGAGTTCTTTTTTCGCTGAGTGGGAAAACGCAGATGATGGTGATGATGTTCCTGTTCAAGACGAGGTTAACCTGTACATTAGTCAAAGACATGCCATGGCTGATGACCGAGATTTGCTTGGCTGGTGGAGAATAAACTCCAGTATATACCCGAAGCTTGCCAAGTTGGCAAGATCCGTGTTGTGCATACCCGCAAGCAGCAGCAGCAGTGAGCGAGTTTTTAGCGCAGCTGGCCGCACAATAGATCAGCGGAGAACTTCACTGAAACCTGGCACAGTGGACGCGATCTTGTTCCTGCATGACGACCACAAAATATAAACAACGTAAGTAATATCCTACTGTTCAAATCGCCATTTTAATTATTGTCTGAGGCTTTAATTATTTAATTAAAGAGCAGGACGTCACACACGAGACCACAACAGCCTGCTTGGGCCAATGTGCATGGAGATCTTTAAAGGTTATGAGGGTTAAAGCAACAACTTTGCAATGGTCGATATTATTGTACAGATACGACGGATAAAAAAAGGACAGTAATTCAAAACACAAAAAGTGATTAATCGAGCCGTGATGAATGTTCCTACTCAGCACCATTTCCTCCTGGAAATCTATATTTGCAGTGAGAAGAACTAGGTCTTTAGGTGGAACAATGGCTCGTTGGCCACATGAGGCGAGTTGTCACCAGTTTGTCAACGTATGTAACGAATATTTGTTCATGTTTGACATTTATTGTATTATACATTCACTAAGCTTTTGCTTTTTATTTAAACATGATAGTGTTTTTCTTGTTTGAGTTATTTGTAATTATTTGTAGGCTTATCTTAAGCATGTGTAACTTTGTTTGGTTAAGTTAACACATTATTTTTGTTCTTATTTATTTAAATTTGTAACGTTGTATTTTATCTAGCTTGCTTATTTATATATTATGTTAAATTACTCTTTACAGCAGGCCTGTTCTCACGTTATTGTGATTTTTTTATTCAAAAAGCGTGTTCCTGAAAATGTTCCTATTTATTTTGTTTCAATGCTTCAAAGCAGGTTGTTTTTTGTGTGTTCTGATGCAAATCGTTAAAATAAAGAATGTTATTCTTCATTTATTATCTAGTTTATAGATTTATTGTATTTCTGTGTTCTTGCTTTCCGATCATTTCATTAGATTTTCCATTTTCAGACCAAATTAAAGATAAAGAAAATTAAAGCTTTTATTTTAAATTTCGTTTAAACAAAACTATAGAAATAACAATTTCATATATATATTCACATTTATTTGCATTATTCTATTTAAATGTCTATTATCCACCCCGTCATTGCTCTTCTTTGACTCTCTGCGCGCTCTCTCTCTCTGCGCGCTCTCTCTCTCTCCCTCTCCCCGTCTCTCTCTCTGCGCTCTCTCTCTCTCTCCCTCTCCCCGTCTCTCTCTCTCTGCGCTCTCTCTCTCTCTCTCTCTCTCTCTTAAAGTGCCGCGCTAGATTCTTAAGGACGTACTCTGAGTCCTCACAAATAAAATATTAAATTTCGGGTTTGGTTCGGGCTCGGGCCTGCAAATCAAGTTAATTGCTCGGGTTCGGGCCGGGTCGGGCTTTAATCCCGCGGGCCTGGGGTCCGTTTCACAAAGCAGGTTTAGTGAAAACCTTGAGTTAGTTAACCCTGAGATGAGGGAAACTCTGGTTTTTCGGTTTCACAAAGCCAGTTCAGCATAAATCTGAGTCAGTTACCCGGGTAACATGCTCCGTGAAACTAACCTGCTCGCTAGCAGGTTTGCTTCAACAAACCCTGAGTTTCTCCCTACATGTCTCCGCCTTTTTCCGGAATCTTAACCAACTCTGAAAAAATATGCCGTCCTTTCATCGCCAACCTAATCGATACGGAAATAAAAGTGATTCTAGCAGCTTTGCGTCGGGAGAGGATTTTGATTACCTTTCCTTTCAATCACATTAGATATTATCTAAACAATATTCTCCGACATTTTCAACATATCGCGGACATAATCCGCAACCAGATTCTTTGCGGAGGTAGTGTTTTTGCGAACGGGAGATTTATGAAATGTTTAAGTACATTCCTGTGTTGAAATACCTGCTTATATTTACTGTTTAATATGTGAAATATGATTAAAATCATATGCCTTAGTCAACGTATTTGCGCAATATTCTTATGCTTAATTTTCAACTGAAGCCACTTTCTTTCTCTGCCTGGGGGGATTACACCCAATAAAAATAATAATTTATGTGTTGCGCTGCTTTGTGAACTTCGGGAATTGAACTGCTGTCGCCTGCACCATAGGCAGCGTTGCTAACCATTACACCACAGCGTCGCTATACATGCCTGAAAATAAAGACTTATTACCTTTAGATCAATATACTGTTTTATTCAGTTATACACATTAGATCGGGCAGTAAATGTCTGCCACGCCAACTATCACTACTTTGCTGCAGTTACGGTACTCCGCTTTCTCAGGATGAGCTCGTTTTCTACATAAACACTCGGTAATATCTAATAACGCTCTCCCGGTTGCCATGGTGAATCGTAGTATCGGAGCTCCATTGATGATGGCTTTGTAGAGTCGGCAGGCACGTGCGTAACTCAGAGTTTACATACTCAGAGTTGAGTGAACTAATTCAAAACCACTGTTCTGAAACTGAAAACTCAGAGTTGCCCATCTCAGAGTTGTTCAACTCAGAGTTCAGGGTTAGGTTCAGAGTTTGTTGAACCTGCTTTGTGAAACGGGCCCCTGGGTCGGGTCGGGCTGGATTTGTTAGGCCCGATCTTACCTCTAATGTCTTTACAGCAGGAAGTGCCTTTTCCGGCTTCATGCATTTCTGAGGTGTGTGTGTTATGCTAGTAGTAGCTAATGTACCCCGGAGGACAACAATTGGTGCTATAAAAAAAATGAAGTCAACAAAAGGGTTAAATAATGAATCTTGTAAAGTGCTGGCAAAGTTTCATTATGACAATTGGCTTGTTCACCTTGGTGACCACTACAAACTCCTTGTCCTCATCATGTGCCTGCTTTGTGAAGGTCTGGACTCTACTGACCACTTTTTCTGGTTATATTTTTAATTTCTTGTTGCTCCTTTTCAGAGTAAACATCTGAAGAGGTTGGGAGGCGTTGATGCTGCAGGTGATGTTAAGAGGTCAATGGCTGCGTAAGTAACTTTATGTTCCTTTTTTGCATTAGCTTATAGTGATTATGTTCCCTGTCATATACTGTCATGCACTCCCCCCCACACACCCACTTACTCGCTCTCTGCTAAATTTTCATAATGAACCTGATTGCACTATAATATTCTAATATAAATCTGTTTTACCAGGGCAGAACTATGACAAATAAAATGATGGCCATAATGAGCCTCAGAGGAAGAAGTGGGAAGGTTGCCTTCATGAAGACTCATCTGTACAAGATAATCTGTGGTGAGTTTGCTTTAACATAGTAGTTTTGTAACAATGTTTTAAATAATTGAATATAGTAAGCAGAATAATAATTCATAAGCAAAATCATTTTAGTTGGAGGACTCTACAGAGTATGCTCTAATATTATATATAATATTCCATTCTGGGCTCTAGACTAACTCTACCGGCAGCACTGGTACTACCAACTGCAACAGCACATGATAATCAATGACCTTGCACGCTGATAAATACTAATTTATATACTTGAAACATTGGCAATGCCACAAAAGTTGATATTTGCAACATATTTTAATTTGAGAGGTTAGCGTTTGCTAATACTGATCTGTTTGCCCCCCCCCCCCCCCCTTCAGACGCTGTCTTAAACTCATTTGATACAACAACGACCAAAGTAGAAGAATATATGTCCAAATATTTGAAATATGCACCAGAGAGGATGGGTGGCGGTGGCAGAAAGAAGTAGTACAAGAAGGGAAGATTTAACCAAAGCCCTGCCGTTTTCAATGTTGCCCAATGTTTGGGCCGTTTTTCTCCAGGTTAAACTTCATCGACATGTGTTTTTCATAAAGATTAATGTTGAAAATAGATTGCCTTGTGTGTGAAATGATGGCACACTTGATCATTCAGCCATGTCAGATAATAAAGAGTCAGTGAAATGTCTTTATTAATCTTCTTCCTGGGGTCCGTTTCACAAAGCAGGTTTGGTGAAAACCTTGAGTTAGTTAACCCTGAGATGAGGGAAACTCTGGTTTTTCGGTTTCACAAAGCCAGTTCAGCATAAATCTGAGTCAGTTACCCGGGTAACATGCTCCGTGAAACTAACCTGCTCGCTAGCAGGTTTGCTTCAACAAACCCTGAGTTTCTCCCTACATGTCTCCGCCTTTTTCCGGAATCTGAACCAACTCTGAAAAAAATGTGCCGTCCTTTCATCGTCAACCTAATCGATACGGAAATAAAAGTGATTCTAGCAGCTTTGCGTTGGAAGAGGATTTTGATTACCTTTCCTTTCAATCACATTAGATATTATCTAAACAATATTCTCCGTCATTTCAACATTTCATATCGCGGACATAATCCGCAACCAGATTCTTTGCGGAGGTAGTGTTTTTGCGAACGGGAGATTTATGAAATGTTTAAGTACATTCCTGTGTTGAAATACCTGCTTATATTTACTGTTTAATATGTGAAATATGATTAAAATCATATGCCTTAGTCAACGTATTTGCGCAATATTCTTATGCTTAATTTTCAACTGAAGCCACTTTCTTTCTGAGCCTGGGGGGATTACACCCAATAAAAATGATGATCTATATGTTGAGCTACTTTGTGAACTACGAGAACCGAACCGCTATCGCCTGCACCATAGGCAGCGTTACTAACCATTAGACCACAACGTCGCTCTCAAAAAAATGAAAATGAACACTTTTTACCTTTAGATCAATAGACTGTTTCATTCAGTTATACACATTAGATCGGGCAGTAAATGTCTGCCATGCCAACTATCGCTACTTTGCTGCAGTTACGGTGCTCCGCTTTCTCAGGATGAGCTCGTTTTCTACATAAACACTCGGTAATATCTAATGACGCTCTCCCCGTTGCCATGGTGAATCATAGTATCGGAGCTCCATTAATGATGGCTTTGTAGAGTCGGCAGGCACGCGCGTAACTCAGAGTTTACATACTCAGAGTTGACTGAACTAATTCAAAACCGCTGTTCTGAAACCGAAAACTCAGAGTTGTTCAACTCAGAGTTCAGGGTTAGGTTCTGAGTTTGTTGAACCTGCTTTGTGAAACGGGCCCCAGAAGCGTGAATGTCGAATCATTGAGAAAATGGCAGAAAAGACCAGAGCAAAAATTATTGATGGAACTGTATGAGGAGTACAAACCCATCATATCTCAAAAAGGGAATACTGTAGTGATAAATAAAAATCGTGAGGCTGCTTGGGCAAGAATTGCAGAGCAATTAAATACGAATGTACCGTTAAGAGTAACATGTTCTAATATAACACTGACAATTATTTCTCCACTGTAAGGATAGTGTAGAGGTAACGTGCTGGCTTTCCATGCAGCAGGCCACAGTTCAATTCCTGACTGTGGAAGTTTGTGAAACTTATTTCTTTGGCTGGATCTCTCTCTCTCTCTCTCTCTCTCTCTCTCTCTCTCTCTCTCTCTCTCTCTCTTTTTTTTTTTTTTTAGATAGGCCTAGTAAATGCATCTACATTGACCAACTCATTTATCTCAGCAATACAATGAACACATTCAATGAACCTATTAATGAACTCACCTGAGAGGAATTTATGTGGCTGAAAATTGTATGCAGCAATGCCTTTATCATTGGGATCTATAACATGCTATTAATAATAACATCTTTATGCCTATCATGTTTTGCAAGTTATATTTGGGTTCTGGGGAAATTATATGACATATTTATCATAGTTAAGGTAAAATGTTGATCTAATTCTCTGATCTAAAGACAATTATACAGGCAAAAAAAAACAAAAAAAAAAACACACATGAGATGTCCTCGCTGGGATGTGAACCTGGGATGCCCACATTCAAGGGCAGGTGCATCACCACTCACCCAACTGGGGGATTTAAATACTGATATGGCCAGTCGGTCTTAAACAAAATAAACGATTTATTCATATTTTTTTAATTGCAAGCATGTATTCTTAGACGCTTGATGAAAATATAGTCTGTTTGTACTTCAAATATGTCATTTTGGTAATTTTTGGTCTTTCACGTGACAAAATCACGAGGACTAGGCTTGGCGGAACCTTCTGTTGGTACAGTTGTTTCCGACAGATGGCCTTCTCTGAAACCCCCGCTAAAGTAAGCCTGATAGTTAGCCTGCCCCGAAGCATATCCAACAAAATCAGATGTGTGGTGGCACCCCTAAATAATCATGTATTGGAAAAATATTTTGCATGTGTTGTTTCTACATATATTGGAACACTTTTAGCACCCAGCCATATCAAAATTCAAAAATTGTGTTTGTCATTGTCATTAAAAATGAAACACAAGAGACCAGACCCGGACCATCGTGCACGGCGCTCTGTCGGACACGCGACCCTGGGTTCCATCCAATCAGAGGCAGCAGTGAAGATTGTCTCCAGCTTCACCCTCCCTTTGTTACGTAATGACGGGAGCAGAATCTGAACAGCCTGTAGGAGCGCCGTTGTACCAGTGGGGGGGCTGCAGAGACCATGCAGGAGTCGCTTGTTTTCCTCATCCTGGGAGTTGCTAGGCTCACGGAGGACCAGTTTATAGGTGTAGAGACCAGAGAAAACGTTTTTCATAATATGGGACCTTTAAGACAAACACCACGTGCCATGGAATAAATACCCAACATGAGGAAAAGGTGACAATATTATGTAAAGGTGCAGAAAAAGCTTCCAAATCAATTTGTTTTTAATGAGTTGATAATATTAAGGCTTTAGGCTTTATATTTCAAGCCCACAGCAAGAATCCAAATTAATAGTCAGAATAACAAGTTGCGGGTGTTGAATTAATGACATTGAACATAAAACAGCATGCTACGCAGATGTTGCTCTCTTATATTTTAGAAAAACCTGAAATATCTCTTCAGGATGTGATGGATTAGGCCCACGAAGCTGTCTCCAGCTTCACCCTCCCTTTGTTACGTAATGACGGGAGCAGAATCTGAACAGCCTGTAGGAGCGCCGTTGTACCAGTGGGGGGGCTGCAGAGACCATGCAGGAGTCGCTTGTTTTCCTCATCCTGGGAGTTGCTAGGCTCACGGAGGACCAGTTTATAGGTGTAGAGACCAGAGAAAACGTTTTTCATAATATGGGACCTTTAAGACAAACACCACGTGCCATGGAATAAATACCCAACATGAGGAAAAGGTGACAATATTATGTAAAGGTGCAGAAAAAGCTTCCAAATCAATTTGTTTTTAATGAGTTGATAATATTAAGGCTTTAGGCTTTATATTTCAAGCCCACAGCAAGAATCCAAATTAATAGTCAGAATAACAAGTTGCGGGTGTTGAATTAATGACATTGAACATAAAACAGCATGCTACGCAGATGTTGCTCTCTTATATTTTAGAAAAACCTGAAATATCTCTTCAGGATGTGATGGATTAGGCCCACGATCGGTCATTCAAATTAAGTTGACCAGATACACTCGAAGAATTCATATCCTCTGAAATGGAAAAAAATAATCTTTCAAATATTTGGGTGTAATGTTACCAACAGACCTATCAAGAACAATGATTACTCTTTGTACCATAAAATCAAAGATCTTACAAGGTGAAATTGGATACCCTTTGTATGTTTTAAGTTCAACTACTGAAATGATTGAAATGAATGTTCTATCGAGATTTGTATATCTTTTCCAAACCCTCCCCATTACAATTTCTCACACCAATTCACAGAATGGGACAAATTATTTTGACATTTATTGGGCAACTGAAAGACCTAATAGGCAATATTAAACATTACAGCAATCAAAAGCAAGTGGAACCTGGGGTTTACCATCTTTAAAAAAAAACTCTTTATCTCAGCACAGATAATAACATGAGGGTTGGAGTAACCCATCTGACCAAGCACAATGGAAACACATTGATCATAAAATGAGACCTGATCTTATACAGGCTGTATTAGTGGCTAAGAATCTGCAGATACATACTGTAAATGGCATGGAGAATCCCTAGATGAAATCATCTCTGAGTGTATTGGGAACAGTTATAAAAGAAGGGAAACAATGAAATCATTAAGTTGGTGTGCATATGATTTGGTTTTAACACAAAACAAGCTAAAAGACAGATTTTCATGTTGGATTAAAAAGGGTATGTGGCATCATAGAAAACAAAACAAGAGCAAGATTTTAATATGTTGAATTTTAAATAAAGAAGACCAAGATATCTGCATGTTTCAATGAAATAAAAACATTTGGTAATGCCAAAACGGGCTGGGTTCATGTAGTGAAGTGAGTGTCACAAAGATAATGGCAGACGTCTTGAATTCCGAGTGGGTATTTAATTACAGTTTGGCCAAATACACATGTAAATGAGACAAAGTCAAAAATGAAAAAATAAACAAATTGAGAACTTGAGCAAAATAACAAAATCTACTGGTACCAAATGAATTAATGAACGACTTACAATAAGTACATTTGTCAAAAGAAGGAAACAAAGAAACCACAACGTATCATTGCCGATAAAGTAAGAGCTAAAAATTAAATTTTAAGCACATGCTTGTGGAAGCACGGTTTCTTGCCTATACTTTAAGTACAATTAATCAATTCTTTCCTCCTCTGTTGAGCAGCCAACATGCCACTGCCTTTACAGGCCTCTCTCTCTACCCTGGTCTGCACCACTATATCACAGAGGTAGGCCTACAAAACATTTCTATCATTACAAAATCTCCACAAAGCTCACTTTGTGCTTCTCTACATCCATCAAACACAAACAATATCTCTAAGCACAAAAAAACCCTCATCAGTGTGTCCAATGATATCAGTGATCACCAACACAGGAAATGCTCGGCGGCATTCCTGAACGTCGACCAGGAGACGTTTTATGAAGAAACAGTTCAGTAATTGACTAAATGAGCATCATGCTGGATTGAAGAAGACTTGAAGCTAGAGATTGAGACCATAAACTCATGTTTACAATGTTTACTGAGATAATAAATCAAAAGAGAAGTAGGGTCATTTTAATGTCTGTAATCGGAGGGCAGTCGCCCCCTCATGGCCAGTAGATAGAATGTAGGTTTAAGGCACTTTAGAATTGACTTCACTTTTCGGAACCGGAGGTTGCCACCAACATCTCTTTTTTTCATTTTTGTATCATGGGCTGTTTGTCCATTTGTAGACTGAGACTAACAGAAATAATTTTGGAAAAGTAACATCAGAAACAACTAAACATTGTCGTTGTCAATTTCTTTTGTTGACGGCGTCCCCAAGGGAATCATTAGTTTCTTGCTATTCTTTAACGTCACATCATTTCAGCATGTTCCCTAGAGAGGAAAATGCACCATCATGTAGTTCCTTGTGTGGAAGACAGCCAAGTGCTAACAGGAAGGTTGGTAAGCAGCAGTTGTCTTCATCTTCACAAAATTCTCACGTTCCAAGATTGCTCTCCGACTCCTGACACCTGCACATTACACTTAGTACAAGAAATGAAGAATGATACCAAACTCAGCTTTTCAAACCTTACAATCCACTTTCACAGATAGAGCTACAAACAGTCAGGGATAAATATCATACATAGCATGTGTGACTTACCCTACATGAGGATGTTTTTTAAGTACAGTACACTTATCAATACACACGCATCCCTTATGTGTGCTCAAAATGTACATTGACTCAACTTTTTAAAAATGTGAGTAATTTGGCTGTCAGGTTTTCACACTTCCCATGTGGACAGGAAGAGCCACGAAGCCAGAGAAGTAATGACGACCGGCACCTGATCGTGTTGATCATTTTAGATCCAGTATATCATGTTCTATTGCGCGATCTCTCTGATTCAGTTTTCCACACACGATTGCAATTTGTATCTCAGGTCTAGAATAAAACATTGGCAGATTTATCTGTCTAAACCCAAATCACACAAACTGCCTCCAACCATCTGTGGCTTAACTGCAGAGAAACCTCCCTCGTTCCATGTTCATACATTTTAATGCAGGACGGCAAGGCGCGATAATCACACAGACCAGAGCAGAAATAAACATGTCCGAGGTAACCAAAGCAAAATGTCACAAAGCCACGTTTAGTGAGAGTAAAGCCCTGTTAGAAGGACATGCAGTTGGCAGGACTGTACCTTCTGCTATATCCCCAGCTCTCCAAACTCAAGTGTTCTCCTTAATTGCAGGTCAGTGTGAATCTGATGCGTCAGCTGCCATAAGCCTTAATTAATTCTGTGCTGAAAAGAAGCTCCCAACACCCATCCATCTGTTTGTCACCTGTGTGGGAGAGAAGGAACGGGATGGAAATGGGAAGATTCCAAAGGATGAGGAATGGAAGAAAAGTCAGGTTCAGTCGGGATGGACATAAGCATCATGACTAGCTACCACGGAGGTGGAGAGCAAGCAGAGCAGAAATGCTGGTCCATGATATTTCAACTTCAACTTCACTTTATTTATAGAGCACCTTTCATACATGAACATGTAACACAAAGTGCTTTACACATCAAAAAAGAAAAGAAAAAACAATTACAAATAAAGCCCCTCCCTCCCACCCTCCATACTACACACGCACACACACACAAACACACACACCTACACACTCTCACTACTGACAATAGGGAGACATGGCATGACACTGATGATTGAGGAAACGCTATCTTTGGGGCCATCCACACTGGGAGGAGTCGCAGGCTGTGCCACAGGGGGCACCAGTGCCCAGGCCCCCCGACACCGACAGACAACAGTCAGCCGGGCCGAAGGGACCCAGGGACAGCGCCCCCAGCAGCAGCCCAGACACAGCTCCCAGTGTGGAAGACCCCCCTGAGGAAACACTGGAGTTAAAGCTAAAAACTAAAATACATGAAAAAATAAGTGACCAGCTTAATAAAAGATAATAAAGTTAATAACATAAAACAATACCAATGATAAGTAAAACAACTAAAATTATTTAAGATCAATATCATCTAAATACAAGATAGAAGCAAAAATATAAAATAAGATAAAATCACATAAGAATGTTAAGAAGAATTTAAAATACTAGTTAAAAGCCTGATTAAAAAGGTGTGTCTTTAACCTTCCTTTAAAAATATCAACTGTCTCTGCGGTCCTGAGGCTCTCTGGCAGGCTGTTCCACAGGTGGGGGCCATAGTTTTGGTATTGGATTCTGGGTTTTGGTATGGATAAAAGGCCAGTGCCGGAGGACCTCAGGGTCCGCGAGGGTTGATATGGTAAAAGCAGGTCAGCTAAATAAGAGGGCGCAAGGCCGTTAAGGCATTTAAAAACGAGTAAAAGAACCTTAAAATCGATCCTGAAGCGTACAGGGAGCCAATGCAGCGACGCTAAAACTGGTGTAATGTGCTCCCGCCCTCTGGTCCTCGTCAGCACGCGTGCGGCTGAGTTCTGTAATAGTTGGAGATTTAAAATACTCTTTTTGGGAAGACCAGAGAGCAGGGCATTACAATAATCTAAACGACAGGAGATAAAAGCATGCATCAGCACCTCCGTACTGGCCTGAGAGAGAAACGGGTGGACTCTGGCTATGTTCTTAAGATGATAAAAACCTATTTTCGTCATATTTTTGATATGTGGAATAAAATTCAGCTCAGAGTCAAAAATAACGCCCAGATTTTTTACTGCCTGTGCTGGTTTAAGATCTTGTAGTTTTGGTAAAAGTTTCTCTCTCTGGCCTTCAGGACCTATAACTAAAACCTCAGTCTTGCCCTGGTTGAGCTGTAGGAAACAGCTATTTAGTAGACACTGCTGCAGCACAATATGGTCAATAGCTCAGCAGCACATTGTTCACAATTTGTGTTTTTAGATGATGTTTCTGCCTTTTGAGGTCTCAATATTCTTGGATTTAGGTATACATGTTGGTGCTGATGGACCAGAGAACTAGTGAGTGAGTTTCATAGGCCTGGCCGTTGGCAGGCTATAAGGTTTCAAAACATAATGCCAGAATTTAAATATATATATATATTTCAAATAACAGAGTAATTGAAAACGTGCACAAGCATATATAAACAGCAGTCATTAATAGAAAGTGAAGTGTCATGCCACAGTTCAGTCAAGGTTAAATCTCCTATTTTACAAAGTGTTCCTCATAAACAAACTTTATAATGTAGCTCATTATCTTACATACTTATGGTTGCTAATCATCAACTATTCCATGTGAAACCAAAACTGTCTAATTTGGATAAATAACTTATCTACCTAGTTATTTATAGACAAACGAAGAATAGAGAGGAAGGTCTGACCGAAGCGTTGGTTCTTTGAACCGAGTTAATTCACTGAGTCAGTGGAATCGGATGTCGGAACCAAATGAGTCATTTCTTTGTCAAATGTACAGTTTTCCTTTTGTCGTCTGTCCAAAAGCCACAAATACATCAACTACACTATTACCAAGTCTTGGCAGGAAGGCCATTTTGTGCATGTTTAACATTAGTCTCATGGTCCACTAGCACCTCCACTGGCCATGTAGAGCCGCTGCGAATCAGACCGAAGGAGACTGTCCTCCTCGAGAAAATGACCACATAGGTCGTGTGTCAAGCACTGAATTACGACCATATGTTACGTTTCAAAATAGCAAGCCCTCTAGCGGTCAAGTAAATATCGACACTCCGGTGACGTTTTGCACAGAATACTACTGTAATGTGTACTGCCCCCCCCCCTGCGGACGATCGCCCCCCGTCAATCATCGGCAGAGACCCCCCCACACGTCGACCTAACCCTACCCCCCCCACCCCCCCCGCCCCCCGGACGATCGCCCCCCTGACACTAACCCTTAAACACAATTTACTGTACTTACCTTCATTAGTCCAATGAAGTTCCAGCCACTACTATCGTCGTTGCGGAAGAATCAATACGCACGTCGAGGATTAATCCACACAATATGCAATGCTCTTATGTCACCAGTAGGAGTGCTCATCTAACGTACGCTCCCAGAGGTCGTATTTGAGGACGTGACACACGACCTATTTGGTCGTATGAGTTGGAGGGCTTGTTGGACCGAAGTAACAACTGGTCACATGAACCACCGAGACTCAGTCCTCTCTTGCTGATCGAGTGCTGCGGTGATCATCACAAGGTTTTAATGCAGTAAAAGAAGTGGCAAAAATGACTTTGTAAAACATAAGTCAACTTCATGTGTATAGCATGTTTAAAAACAATAGGAGTTTTACCAAAGGGACCCGTCAGCTGATATGAAGGTAAGAATTGGACTGTTGGTGGGAAGATGCGATGAGTAGCCAGTTGTATTCCAGGTTTTAATACACAATGTAGTTTGTGAATTGTGTTGGATATGAAATGAATCCGTAATAAAACCAAAGTAAGCTATATTTATAGCACATTTAAAAACAACAGGAGGGACAACAAACTAAGAGACTTTTCTCGTTTACTGTTGAATAGCTACCTTATTGCAAAAGGCAATGGTTGTTCAATCATCATAGTAGTCTCCTCTTGTGTAAAATAAGGAACTTTGCATTAAATGTATTCCTAGAGCTCTGCTTTGAATGGAGCCGTTTTGTTACCGGAGAGATTCTGGACAATTCAACGGCAGCCGTGAAGATCAGCTTACTGGCATTCTGCCTCAGTAATGTTCTGCCTCTCAGATAAGCCTTATCAACTCAACAACTTGACCAAATACTCACTAACTCGCTAACTCCACCACACTCATTATGGGAAATACATTTGGATTATTGCATGTTGGGGGAAACATTCTTGCCTTTAATTTTCAAATGTGAGGCCAGTTCTCCCTGTTTATATGAATGAGCAGACAAATCCACTTAAGAATGAGTTCTGTACATTAAACTGCATATTCAAAAATCACACTTTTCCTTTGATGTTTAATTATCAAATTGTCTCACTGTGTAGGTTTGGTACAAGGGACGGTGGATTGGCTGTTAAAGAACAGGAACTGAATAGCTTTCATGAGTCAAGACAAATCATTCATGCGTTGATCCATTCTGAATGATGGAAGCAGTCACATGACTGGGAGTCCAACTCAGAACTGATGGATTAATGAAGGCCAAGTGTTATGGAAACCGGTTTATTTGATTGGTGGACTATACATACAATTTTTTTGTGAAATGCAAGTAAAATCTTGAATGTTACAACATAAATCAGCACAAAGAGTTTTAATTGCAAATAAAAGGTAATATTCCAAATGTTACCAATATGGTTCTACTGTTTTTCAATGTCAGGTTTTGCAAATGGAATTCTGGGATTTGAGCATTCCGTCTGCCCTTTTTGTTTTAGTTGCCCTCCAAAAAAAAATACATCAAACGTGTCAGTAAAGAAGTAAACGGTGGCAGGTAACATTTACAGCTTCTCCTTTTTTATTATTGTACCTAACTTGATAGACATAGACATCACAGGGCAAACAATATGGTGTAGCAAGGCCACAACATATACAACAAAATAATTAACACATTTTATAGGGACACATCAAGTAGTCTGTATTCATTAAATTAAATTAAGCATTTGTCTCCATATTTGACAGTGTGCATGAACAGATTAAAGGTTGTCTCTCTGTACAAATACCTCACTAAAAAAAGCCATGACGCACCATGTGACCCCCTGGACTAAGGTCTGGTCTGGTCTCATGTTACAGGTTCTTAGCAGAGAGGCACAGTGTCAAAGTCTATGACCATTTGCTTTGTAAATGATTTGTAATCCAGTAGTTATCTCTATAGTGCTGGTGACAATACTGAGTTTGCTATACAGTCATCTTGCTTTCACATCCCATGTAACAGCTTAGTGGTGACATGGAACTTCCATTCAATGTGTGTTTGAGATGTGATCTCATCTGCCCTTGATTATAAATCATTGATTGTGTTGATAAATTATTTAGGCGTATCTCATTTAGCTAGATGTCCTGGTTGCACATGGGATAGTTGCTTATTAGCACCCATAAGTACGTAAGATAAGCTATGCCATGAGGTTTGTTAGTGAGCAAGGCTTTGCAAAATAGAATAAACTAAGCTGTATGTCACTGCTTTGATTTGAATTTGTAAAACTATTAACATTTGGAGATTTCCTCAAGAATTGTATTCTTCATTCCTTAATTTTTCAAATTGCTCAGAAATCCCCTTATTTCCAATATTACTAGGTATGCCACACATTCTCTGAATTTCGTTAGCTGTACGAGGACATCATCTCACATGAATATGAAGTCGTTGAGCTCATTGGATCCACGAGCCACAAGTTTCCGCTTTCCAGTCAGAACCAATTTATGCGATAAAATGACTGATTCTGGACCCAAGGATGCAAATAAATTATTTGAATACACCATTTTTACAAGAGGTGAAAATAACCCATTTTCATTCACATACATTGAGGTGGGAGGTCTAAACCTGGGCCGTTATTCAGCCCCCGTTCCTGACAAGCTAGCATGACATGGTTGGTACCAATGGATTAATTAGAGCATATGTTACCAGTATCTGATGGTGGGTCTAATACAGTATATCTATGATAATGTATGTATTCACCATCCAGATCTGACAGCTGTGGTGTGAAGAAGATCTCTAGTTAGCAGCTAGCTTTTTTTTCTTGCTGTGAAATCTGTGACAGCTGTGAGGAAAGTGTGACACAAACTGTGAGTAACGGTAAAGTAAAGATCACTGATTCAGCAGCAGCAGCGACCCAGGGCCCGTGTTCCACTCTACCCAGCCAAACACTCTGCCAACTCATCACACAAGACTGATTCACAAAATGGATGCCCACTCACTACAGGAATGCATGCAGTGTCTCATGCAGACCTGTCGTCTGTAGTAAGATGTCCTGTGTGTGTGTGTGTGTGTGTGTGTGTGTCACCAAGCCCAGGGTGGTCTCACAGACTGGGTGTCATAAGGGGTGGGGTTGGAAGAAAGGACCACCTACACTTTTTGGGTGACTCACTGGGGATCTTGTTGAGAGGGATTGAAAGCTATGGAGAGAACTAATATAACCTCATTGTTGTCTATATATATATATATATATATATAATATTGCCAATATTCTAATATAATAATAAAGAGGCTCATTATGGATCAGTTCCAGCCCCGCTGCGACCCTGAATACAGGATAAGCGGTTGATAATGAATGGATAATTGTATGCACCATCACGACCTGTAAAGTCAATGGACATCACGCAAAAGAAGTTATTTTGTTTATATTATTATTTATCTGGTTACTACCCACTAATATGGCGGTGAATTAGGGCCATAGGTTAAAAAAAATAGAGCTGAGGGATATTCTCAGCAAAAACTCATACGTTTCAAGATTAAAGTTGGACATTTACCTCAGATATTTTCTTTGGTTTAAGTTGTAAATTTCAGAGAAAATAACTCACAAATTTCCAAGTAAAACACTTGAATATTCTCTGAGATTATAGTCATACACATGAAAAAAAACAACTCACTTGCCGTGTATGATGCCTGCTGTGGGTGATCTAATTAAATGATCCTTTTTAATTCTATACTACAGAGTTTAGCTCTGAACCACCAGATAATCATCTGGACTTCTCAGAGACAATAGAGAGCCAATAATTGCACCCATTCAGGAGAAGACAACATACCGATTTGGATGGGGGCAAAGCTTTAGTGCATCAGGAACTACAATGCAATAGACAGATGCAAGGATATCGCCGGTTACGTCTATGGGCAGTTCACATGGGGTTTGTGGGTCACAGAACAGAAGAATGTCTCTTCAAAGTCCAGATGCTTATGAATGCAAGTATTTTTTTTTATTTCTAAATCAGATTGCAAAGTATAATTTGATCACTGCAGGCAACATACACGCTACATAAGGTTTTTTTTTTCTTGCAAATTTCATACTTTTAGTTTTTTCCTGGAAGGTTTTTCTTGGAAATGTACAGATTAAATCTCGTAAAATAGCCAAGTTATTTTTGGCCGTAAATGTACGCCTTTAATCTTGAATATTTCTTGGAATATTGTAGAATGTGTGTATGAAGATATACACTTGAACACAAATGGCTCCTCACCCATTCATTTATTCAGATGTTAGGAGGATGGAAGCACATCATAACTGCCTCTTAACATGAATCTAATCCTACCTACGTCCATATCTCACACTACTACCAAGCTAAGATTCTTCTTTTCTGTACTCATCCACTGATGCTTGATGCTTGAGAGACTGCATTTGCACATGAAACCCAAGCCTCCCACCCCCCCAATATACACACAGAGATACACAGAGACATACACACTCACGCACACACATAGCCATATGCACAGACATACACACCCACACACACAAACATACACATACCCACGCACACCCACACACAAACACTAACTGTTGCTGAGGAGACATGACTGGGCACCGAGATCTGAGGCGAGGAAGAAGCTACCTTTGGGGGCCGTGCACACCGAGGGGAATCATGGTCCATGACCGCAGGGGGCACCGCCCCAGGGACCACCCCAGCCCAGGCAGACAGGAGGCTCCACACCACGGTGTAGAGCTCTCCAGCCACCCGGGCCAGGGCTGTCCACGGGACAGCACCCCCAACGGTGAGCCAGAAACAACTCCCGGTGCGGTCGGCCCCCAGGAGGAAACACTGGAAAACCGAGGGGCTAAAACAGTAAAATAATATAAAAGGTAGAAGCTAAATACTGAGGGAATAAAAACAGTAAAAACAGTAAAATGTATCAAAATGTATAGAATAAAATTGACCCAATAAATAAAACAATAAAAATAAATAAAATTGACCCAATAAATAAAACAGTAAGAATAAATAAAATGTATAAAACAGTACAACAGGATAAGCTAAAATAAATAATATAAAATAGAATAATAATAAAAAATGTAAGAAGCATAAAAGAAATGAGAAAACATTGGGTCTTTTGATTCATTAACAAGGCAACACACAACGATGATGTCAAATCCAGGGGAAGTGCTGAGCAGAACCCATGCTGAGGACAACATAAAGAGAACAACATGGACAGACGCATGGACATCTGCTCCGTGACATGATAGCCCCATTCTTTGGAGGGTGAGATGATGGACCTCCGTTTCTCATGATTTTGTGCTGGAAAGCTGTACATGTAGTCTGTGTTTTTCGTCGTTCCAAAAAGCAACGCATGCAGATAGGTTGGCGATGTCAAGACATAACTATCAGATCACTTAAATAACGTAAATAACAGTCTGTATCAAAGATTTGTCTGCAGTCTACGTTAAAACGTTCACACATGTAGTTGGATTTATTTGGGGGGGAAATCAAATGCTGATGACTGACAGAAGTTTATGCAGCACTTTAATACTTCTAATATTTATGTTACTGTGCTTTGGTGTCACTCATAAACAAATTACTCATCTTGTTAGTGTTATAAGTCATTATTCAAAAAAACAGGACTGTACAATATCCACTTTGCATGCTTCCATGATGACTGGTGCCAACATATTGTACATAAATGATCCACTGGAATCACTTTTTAATCCACTTAATAAACAGACAAAGTACACAGAGTTGCATATAAGCACTGGTTTTGCAATTTTTTGCCTATTAATCAGGGAAAATACATGTGCTCACATACGTAGGCCTACATGTTGATTATGATATGAATAGAATTTATACATAGCCTTAAATACGGATCAAATACAAGATCCCATACTGAACACATTTCATGGTCAACAGATTATTAGTCGTTGAGATTTTGGAATCACGTTAAAATCACGTCTACTTTCATAAAATCCTGTGGTCGGTTCGTTTGCCTTCACACCACAAACTGCATCAGAGTGGACTCCTTTTCAAATGGTCTCGGTTCAGGGGTTTTGTCTAGACCAGTGGTTTGGTCCAGACCAGAGGTCACCAGCCCAGAAGAACCATCCCAACCAAGCAATCAGACCTGTGTGAAAGCACCTGAGCCTTTAGAGCTACCTCACTTTGGTTCCCAGCTGATAATGGTGACACTGCACTGTTGCTACTTCCCTGGACTCTGACTGTGTCATCGCTTGCCTTGCTTCTTTGCAATTTTCCTCTGTTAAACTGGCTTCAGGAAGCTCCCAAATACCCTTTCCTTACACGGCTCACAACCACTTTCTAATGTTAGAGATAATCATTCTCTCTAGCTTAGCTACCTTTGAAATAGATCGTCGACTGTAAGCTGAGGTAATCGTGGCAGATAACATAATTTATAGTTTGCCTGGAAGGCCTCTTAATGGCATCCACTGCCTGCTGTCTCACCAACTGGATCTACTCCGTATCACTGAGAGCTCTCTCACACACCCTTGCTTAACTTTTATATTAAAACACAAAATTGCAATCATGTACTTAAAGACTAATTAATATTGTGATAACTTAAATCAGGATACATATAAATAAAAAACAACTTTATTGAAAATCATTTGGTAGAGCAATACAAGAGAAAGATGATAAGAAAAACAGACAAATTACAAACGTTCTAAATGAAATAAGAAATTAGAGAAATGCTTTATACATAAGGTGCATAGCATCATCGTGAATGGATTGTGGGAATATTAGATACAGAGTATGTGAAAAAATATAGCAATAATGCAACTATAAAATCCTTATTGAGGTAATCTAGTGACTGAAGTCCTACTTCGGTAGAGTGCACACATGCATAATAATGCAATATAACATTACGTAAAACATCTGTGCAAGCATAAGGTAAAAAATAGACTGAAGGTGCTTCTGGTTACATTTGCACATAGCATGAATAAAACACAAGCATTTACACAGCCTGTGTAGGCAGCTGGATTGATTGATTATTATAGGTAGCTCCTCCACAGGCATGCACATGCTAGTCATGATATGTAAACCATCCAGCATGATCGGGGTCTGTTGCAAGGTCTCCTTCCAGGCACTCGTCGGCAAGCTTCTCTCCCAGGTCTGACTGTCCTGGTCTTCCTTAGCCCGGGTGAGATAAGTTGAAGTTGTTGAAGCATAAGGGCTCTTTTGACCTGTGAACAATGTTTCTTGGGTGAACCTAAGGACCTGTTGCCCTCTGCAACACAACACATTAACACCACCACATTAAGGTAGGGATTCCGAGGTAATACTGGTTGTAGTCCATGTCCAGCAGATAACTGGACATATGGAGGTTGGAGAGGGAGTGAAGGGAGTGGGGATTGTGTTGGCACCGCGTGAATGATCGTAAGGAGGGTGGAAAGGTGTCTTCATAGCTGGCGTCGGCAGTTCCTGCACTTCCTTTTTAAAAGTCTGATGGCAGTGGGCACAGACAACGTTACAAGGCTGAATTATTTCACTATGTATATACAGCTCTGGAAAAAAAAATAAGAGACCACTCCACACTTGAATCAAGACCCTTACAAGGTCACGTGTTGGGGACAAATGTTCCCCAACATTCAGGATTGGTTTCTTCCAGCAGGATGATGCTCCATGCCACACTGCCAGGTCCATCAATGTGTGGATGGAGGACCACCAGAACATCAGTCATGGTCAGCCCAATCTCCAGACCTGAACCCCACTGAACACCTCTGATATCAAGAGAAAGATGGAGGTCATAGGCCATCAAACAAAGCCAGGCTGTTTCATTTGTGCACCAGGAGCGACATAAAGTCACCGAAGAGCAATGTGAGGTGGAGAGATGCTAAGATGCATGAAAGCTGGGTTTCAAAATCAGGGTTATTCCACCAAATATTGATTTATGAACTTTCTGAATTTTGCATAATGCTGTAAATGTCAATATTTTATTCGTATTTTGGAAGAACTGTTATCAGTAGTTTATGGAATAAAGCAAAAATGTTAACACATACCTATACAAAGTAAAACCAAGACAAAGTGATAATTTTGCAGTGATCTCTTAATTTTTCTCAGAGAAATGTATCCTAAACCTGTATATCTGGAGGGACTTTGGTTCAGTGGGATTTTGGGTGGTACAAAAAGTAGTGCTTTGGTCATGTGCAAAAGCAGCATAGCAGAAACTTCCATGTCAGTTATTAATGGTGGAGGATGAGGTGTGAAGGATGAGGTGGAGTTGAGGAGCCTGACAGCCAGAGGAAAGGAGCTACTCTGTAATCTGGTACAGTGGAAACCTCTTATAATGATCCTGTCTGTCTGGGTCAAATTGACCACTATAAGCATATGATTATTATAAGCCTTTTCTCTTCTGTTTGTCTCTATTTCTCATCTAATTGATGTTTGTATATTGATTACATGGTTGCAAAGTAATGAAACAGAGAGCTTATCTACTTAAAGGCTCATTGCCAATTCTTCTGCCTTTTTCCTCACTAAGGGCTGACTTGGGGTAAGGCCATGTCGTTCTCTCGGCTGGCTCGGTGTCACTGCAGCGCGGGTGGTGCATGCAGATGAATGGGGCCCCTTGGCTGGGGCTCTTCACTCACCCGGTAAGCAGGTGCTGTTCGTCCTTCAACCACCTTTCTCTGAGTGCATCCATTTCCCATTGAGAAAAATAACTCTTTTTTTCATCATCATTTTCATCATGTTTCAATGGGCAGCACCAGACTCAGGTAGCCAGCAGGAAAGTAGTAGTAGATGATACATGGTGGGTCCATGTATCATGGGAGCAAAGTAAAAAAACAAAAATGTAATTAACGTTAGCATATCGTAGTTTAATCGTTTTTTTTTTTTTCCATATCGCTCTTGAACTAAATTGGAAACATTTGATGATTAATGGTAATTCATTTAGATTTGAATATTAGTTGATACAAAATGCTACATATGACATTGATTTATTGACAATGATTAGTTTTACATTTATACATGATGGCCTCTTAGTGCATGGGTCACTGTATGATATATCCACTGATTGTCGAAGGGCGTAGATGCCTGCCTTTGTTTATAAGATTGCTACATAGCACATGTACATAGTCCGTGTTCAGGATGCAGACACACACACACACACACACACACACAAACACACACAACAGCTCACACTTCAGACAACCTATCTTCACAGGTTTCTTGTAAGCTGTGCCTTCTGAAGCACTTTCATAAGCGCAGAGTGGTATCTATCAAGTTCCTATCAAGTGGGGAGAGAGATTGGTTAGGGTAAGAATTTCAAGGTAAGCCAATCAGAGGCAGAGTAGGTTGGACAACTACATATTACAACCAGGAAGGTCCTCTGGCATCATTAGGCATGATAATTAGCCATATGCATCTATTCATCATATGGGGAGTGTGTATTTTTGGAGCAATGGGCCTTCAGAAAACAAGAGGCGTTTGTTTTCAGGATTAACATGTTCTCATCCCAATTTATCCCATGCTAACTCTTGGTCAGAACCATTGGCATAATTTTCTAATGCACTTGGTAGCCCAGCACATGGTCGCAGTAAACACATGGTTTACATTGTGGACTTACTCAGGTTGTCAGATTCCTGGAGCATTCTTTCTGAGTATCAAATTATTACATGTATACAGTGTTGCCAGGTGTACGATAATTATCGGATTTGTACAACAATTTTGCCCTCTGAACGATGTATGATCAATAATCCCAAAAAAGACCAGAAATACGATAATTTCACCATTCCGTGAATGTGTGGTTGTAATTGGTTGTAATCAGCCTGTCGCAACTGTCTGTCGGATTTTTTTTGTGAATCTGAAGGCATCCTATTGCTTTTCTAAATGTGAGCTACGAGTGACGTGTATGCATTTGCCTCAGAACAACGGCCATGATTGGCTGAATAGTCCACTGCGCCCGCCCCATGAGTGAGGGAAAAAAAATAAAGAATTAAGAAGAAGCAGAGCCAGTCTGGAAGAAGAAGCGCTGAAAATGAGTGAACATGTTAGATGCTATTCAACACTAGAGTGACTATAGCGCATCAATAGACTTGTTATTTTGGTTATGACAGGTGTACGATAGTTTCCCTCAAAAAACGATATATACGATACTGTATATATCTAGTAGGTTCTGACAACTCTAGACTTTCAACATATTTTTCCTCTAGTATAGGATTGTGTCCTCTGTTGTGATCCCAGTTGGCCACCACACATCAGGGTTTGTCCTGCGGTCTCCGTCCAGCTGGTTATCCTCCACAGGAGGAAGAGGGATCCTGATCGAGCTGAACTACCTCAACTTTGAAGTTCCTGTCCTTCTGCAAAGAAGACACATTTTTGGCTAGTTGTTGCACCTAAATTGCGACTATAGACATGTTCACATACATGTTGGACGTACAAATAAGCTGATCGCAAGGTGCGTTTCAGTGAGACATTTAAACAAAAGAAAAGCTCACATTATTGATTAGAAGTTTAAACACAATTTTGAGCATTATGAAGGACTTGGTATATCAATAGTTTTTGGATCTGAACAAGCAGCTTCTGCTAAACTATTTTTCCATGATTTGAGGTGATAAACAACATGTTAGGTCATCGACCCATCAAACACAGCAGAGAATGGTATCGACGTGGTATTCAGTGGCCCTGGTGATGAGGATGTGGCGGCATGCTCCTCAAATGCACGAGATGATGCTGGTAAGAACAGGGGAAAAGACAATCAACATTGTGTTAATGGAAACATGCACAGCTGCATCTAAATGGGAATATTAGTGGAATATTGATTTTCATCGGCCATGTAAACAGTTTAGGAGGAATGTCTTTTTAGGAATAAGGACAAAAACTGGAGAACATAAGCAAAGTCATTGTTTCTAAGGCTGATGCAGACAGGAACAAGAGAAACGTACTCAGTGGTTTAATTAAATCGTTTTAAATCAAATACAACTCCCTCAAGACATGCGATCATTTTTTAGTTTTTGATCTTTTGACTTGGCCTCAGGAAATGCAAGAACTCCAACTGTTTTGGCAAAAATGCAATTCTCCAGAAATATGAGATCATCTTGCAACTTGACAGAGGTGCCACTTAGAGAAAACGGATGCACTTAAAGCAAACAGAAAAACACTTGGCAGCGTCCTCCGTGTATGAATTGGTGCAAGTAGTAAATACAAGCAATCCATAGAGTAACTCCATCAACAAGGCTTCTCAACATAATGAAAACCACGTACAGAGCTCATCTGTCAGACACTCCTCTTTCAGCCCTGATGCTAAAGGTTGACCACAGAGACATTCGACTCACATACAGTTGTTGATGCTGATGGCGTCGGCTGGCTGAAGCAGGAAGCCGCATGGCCACCGAACTGGTTTATTGGATTGTAATGATCCATTCACTGCGCCAACACACCGGTGATTAATTATGCTCTTTCAAACGCATCGTAAGAGAAATAATTGGATTGAGATCGGATTCGGCACCAAGCAATATGAAAGCTTTGATCCAAACTAATCACATTATTTAAACTAAGATGTAATATTTACTGAAAAGCTCATTAGTGTCTCTGTCATCAGGGCTTTTTCTCATTTTTCTCTACAAAAAACACAAAAAAATAATTCCACAAACAAAGAAGAACAGGACAAGGAGTTTTTTAATTTTTGTCCAACCATTAGATCTAATTTACACATGGTATTAATTAGTGTTGATTTAGTGATGGCAACAACAACCTTCCATGATGAGGACGAGATAAAGGCAACAACATCGTTAAACACTAAAGGCGACATTACCAACATGCAATATCATTGACGAAAACAGACTCCAAAATGTAGCAGACACTGCGGGCTACTATAATGCATGATGTTTGTGGGTGAGGTCTGGTCTGGTCTTGTGGTTTATTAATGCATAGTGTATGCATATGTTGGGTGATGTGGATTGGCTGGATCATAATGGGCTGGGTGGGTGAGTCACTGAGCTGTGCACCACTAATGAGCACAGTCAGGAGGACATGAAGGATCATTTTTCATCACTCAATCTTTTTTTATGATATTTGTATTTGACTAAAATAACAAATGTGTCGGTTTTGATCTGAAATGTTTATATATTCTGATGATTAATAGGACACTTGTATCAGGGCCAAAGATTTAATTCAAATCTGACAAAATGAAGAGAGGAAACATTTCGACTCAAAATGATGACTAAAAGTTGTTTAGTTGATTTGAACTCTGGCACGTTTCACCTCTTTTTGCAGTTTGTTTGGGTGGATGTGAACCACAGACCCCATGGTGGCTCCAGGGCCTTCTTGGTAGTGTTGACAACCTCCAACTCCAAAAAAAAAAAGGTCAAAGAGATGGATTGTGATTGGAGCCGAGATGGTTCCCTGACACAGAGAAGAAAACTAGCAAACAAAGACAGTACCCACTTTAAACCTGATTATTATTTTAACAGGCGAACAAATATATTCAACCCCATGAACGGGAATGATAGCTATTGAAACCAGTCTATAAACAGGTTTATTCTGCTGTAACGCTGGATATTTTAACATGGGGGTCTGTGGAGATTGATTTGTTTTTTGGAACCAGCCTTGATTACAGGACAGAGTCAGGTGTGCGGTACTCAGGCCACCAGCTGCCACTCATCATCATCATCATCATCACCTTGTTTAGCTACAAATACCTACATCTTCACTCAGCACTCTGCCAGATCGTAGACGTAGTAGATATTGATACTTGCTTTTGCCTGCTAGTAATTCTGTGTTCTCACTACCTGCAGTTCTCGGGCCTGACTCTTGCTTCCTCCTGCCTCATCTCAGGAAACCAGCCATGACGATAAACTCCAATTCACCATGCCGCTCTGGATCAGATCTAAGCTCAGCCTCCTCCTCACCTTACCCCCTGATCTCCTCTGCTCTGGATCCTCCCTCAGTTCGGCCTCCCTCCTGCACCCAGCTCCGACCCCGTCTCAACAGTCTCCCATTCTACATGACGTTTGTTTTAGTCAATGCTGTTAACCTACCGCTATCCTGACTCAGTCTCTGTGAGCTTCTCTCTGGTTCTCTGAGGCTTTGCACCTTCTTTGGATTAAACCATCACAGTGAGGGGGAAAAGGGCTTGTTACAGGAGTACATTAAAGTGTGCGATGCATTTAATAAAACAGCGAGTTCTGGTGAAGATGGAGACAAAATAGCTGGGACAAAGTCAGTGGTTGATGCGGGGATGTTTTGGAGTCCCATGAGAGTTGAGCACCATCATCCACGGACACTTGTAATGATGCCAATGATGCTATCACAGCTCAGTGCCTTCTGCAACTGACACAGATGTTGATGGCGAGTTTATTCAACTTTTTGCAGTTGCATACTAGTAGTTGTACACAAGCAAGAGCAAGATAACTAGTGTCTGTCCACCTGTCTGTCTGTATCTATGTCTTGATAACATGGTGTCTTTGTTTCAATTACAATTGGACATTGAGACACAATATGCACACACATTGTTTTGTGCACACAGCTTATTTTTCTGCATGAATATGACGTGAGCAGCAGAAATTTTTTATTTGTTTATTGCCGTAAATGGGGAGCAGCAACAATGAGGATTACAGCAGAGGAAGGAGAACATTTGAGCTCAGGCTCAAAAAAGTAAAGCAAAATCTGCACAACTGCTGATTTGCAGCCATACATGACTGACAGCAGAAGTATGCTGGAGGAAAGGTGGAACTTAACACAACCATTTGGCTCAAGAGGCAACTGATTTTGAGGGGATACCTGAGGCACAACAGGAGACTGAGGAGAGAGCATTCTGGTCTATGAAGGCACAGCAACAGGCCATCAACCACATGTTTTTGCAACTAATGGGCACTCTTGCAAGTGCTTTGCTTTCTGGTCAACCTCAGTCCTTCACAACACACCCTGGACCACAACACCTCAACCGCCAACGCCTCTGCTGATCAGACGCCTATGATACCTCCACATCAGCACCAGTCACAAGCAACATCCTCCTAAAGTGAACATCCCAGCTTGTCATCCGTTCTACAGGACACGAATGGCAAGCAGGACTCCTACAAGCTCTAGGTTGTTCCCCTTTCCTGCAAATGATAAAAGGCTTGTTTGTGTAGGCCTCTATTTTGTTGTTTTTTGTTTGAATTGCTATGCAGAAGGTATCGTTTTATATTTGATGTTATCAAAAATGCTCCAGACGGGATTTTTTTGAAGAACTGTCTGCTTTGTTCTTACATTTTCATGAAATATGCAATGTTATATTTCTTCTTTTGAAGTTTCTGGGATACACATCAGGTGAATATGTTCCATAAAGCACTGAGTTTTTGTGATATAATAAGAACATTGAATTTATTATTTTATTTGCACAGCACACATGCTTCTTAAGGGCAACTTTATAATTATCACAGGTTGAACTGAAGTCTGCTGTGATTGGCCAACTGCTTAGCATTTTTGTCAGAAATGTCCCACCCTTTACCATAACCAGGTAACAGGAGTTGTACTGCTGAGGAATAAGGAACACATACATTTTAACCATGTATTCTTCACCTCCCCTCCCTTTAAAAGTCCATACAAAGGAACTTTATGTTTCACAGCAGGAAACAGTGTCTTCTCAACATGGAGACTCCACGCTCAGCTCCGCTCTTTAAAGCACTGTTGGAGGGTGGGACAAACCAGCAGCTGGGCAGATATTTTCAAATATGTTACTTGGTGACATCATCACTCTATGGAAGAGGCAAGATTTCAAGCATTTCAAGCAGTTGAAGAGGAGTGTTTCTCTGGGAGTGTATTTGGGTAGGACTTTTTGGCAACTCTGGAGACCTGTTACATGAGTGAAAAACAATACAAAACACTCAAAGAGAAAAAGCAGAAAAGCATACGTCCTCCTCCATTGTTGTGTGTGAAAACACCCATAGACTTTCCATTGACTAAAACTGGACTAAAAGTGAAAAGTTTAATCTGAAGAGGCAGTAAACATCTTAAATAGCGTCCGCAATGTACAGTGATATTAACTTGGGATGTGTATGCAGAGATCTTATATGGATCGGGATATCACACAGGTTTGTGATCAGAGCACATGTCTGTCCCAGGTGTGATCTCAACCAGGTGTAAATCTGTAAGTGGATCTGTTTCTGTAAACTGTAAAAAAAATATGTTCTTAGCTAATTTGATGATAAACACGGATAAATGATTGATTTAAAAAAGAAAAATAAGGTGGAGGTTGTGCGTGCAAGATAATAAAAATAGTATTGTTTCTTTGGCAACCTGTTCTCCCTTCCAAATCGTCAAATTCCTCAGCTCGGTTGGTGCTCCTCAACGTCTCACCACAACAAACACAGGACTTTTATCCAGGAGACCAGCTCAATTCTGAGTGTTGAGGTTTTACTCGGAGTGTTGAGGTGTAACTCTGAGGTCAAGTGTTGAGGTTTTACTCTTAGTGTTGAGGTGTAACTCTTAGTGTTGAGGTGTAACTCTGAGGTCAAGTGTTGAGGTTTTACTCTTAGTGTTGAGGTGTAACTCTTAGTGTTGAGGTGTAACTCTGAGGTCAAGTGTTGAGGTTTTACTCTTAGTGTTGAGGTGTAACTCTTAGTGTTGAGGTATAACTCTGAAGTAAAGTGTTGAGGTTTTACTCTTAGTGTTGAGGTGTAACTCTTAGTGTTGAGGTGTAACTCTGAGGTCAAGTGTTGAGGTTTTACTCTTAGTGTTGAGGTGTAACTCTTAGTGTTGAGGTGTAACTCTGAGGTCAAGTGTTGAGGTTGTACTCTTAGTGTTGAGGTGTAACTCTTAGTGTTGAGGTGTAACTCTGAGGTCAAGTGTTGAGGTTTTACTCTTAGTGTTGAGGTGTAACTCTTAGTGTTGAGGTATAACTCTGAAGTAAAGTGTTGAGGTCAACTTTGTTTAGGAAAAAGTAAACAAATATAACGCCATGCACATCCGCCTAGGGCACATTATCTCGTCACATCCGAGTAATTCATGTGTTTTCAGCTGCATCCGTCTCCTTAATGGATTTTAACCATTAAGATTTGACATATTTCAGCACTGAAGTGAGTAAATCGAATCTTATGATGAAAATATACTGAATAAACATTAATATATAACCGTGAACAAAATATTGGCTGTAAAAACCCTAAACTTATTGGCCCACTGAAACATCTTACAGCGGCAGTGTCGTCTATTAAACACAAGCCTAGGGGAGATAATTTGGGGTTATTTGTTTGTGCATTAAAAGGGGAGAATGCTTGTCATATTCTTGCTTTTTTATTTTCCCTTTGCTGAGTGAGCAGCCCGGAGTCGACGATTTGGAGCGGAGCTGCGAGATAAAAGAAGGGTGGAGGGTCGTCCGCTGAGGATCGGACTCCCCCTTTCAATCTGGGCAATCTCCACGACAGCGAGAAATAGATTGCTTTTTAAATAGATTGCTTAGCTCCCTATCTTGGAGCCACTGATGTGGATACGTTTCATAGTGGCCCTTGTTTAAATGAGTGCCGCCGTTTGATAGCAGAACCACTTACCCCGCTGTTATTAAGGCTACAATACTGTTAGCACAGCCTCAACCCCTATTTGGACTCAAGGAACAAATGGGAAAGAGAATGAAAGAGAAAAATTATGGATACATTAAGGGGAGGTGGTGTAGGCTTCCTTCAATGGATAACTGAGATAAAGTTATTAATTGCAAGGTATTTTGTGTGTATAAGCTCCACCGAGGCTTTCATTAGAGTCAATATTATGCTGGAGGTGGAGAGAAAACAGAGAAACATAAGGACACGTCTGTGTGCTTTAGTCTCAGGATGAGAGGAAGTGCAGCACATTTCCGATTGATTAATACTGGAGCTTGTTGGTGGAAACCACATCATGCTGTTGGTGGGTGGGCAGAGCGGAAGGGGGGGGGGGGGTATCACGATTCGTCACCATCATGATGGCCTTTCTTTATAGCACAATGCAAATGCTGTTCTGCAGAGAGTGGGCGACATGTAACAAGGTTTTTCAAATGTAAAATATCAACCGATCCATATGATTTACAATAAAGAAGCTGGAGGATTTTCAGAACCGGACTCGGCAATTACATTTGAAAGGAAACACACTGCTGTCTGATGCTAGGTAGCACGGTTACAGTGGTGGAAGTGCTATGTTCTTGTAGCATGCACGGTTTGGTAAAGGACACTAAAAGACTTTGTTGGAATTAAAACAGAAGGATCGGCACACTACATGGCGTATGTTTGAAGGATTTATTTTCAGTGACATTTCCAGCACATGTTTCTTCCTCAGACTGGATGAAGAGCGGATCTATCCGTCTTCATTCTGTTAGATATATTTCCTTAATCCACCACCCATCCTAAATGGTCTTTCCTATCTCTCATTTTACTAAAACACTTGGCCATTTGCCACAGAACATACTGGTAACATGGTAATGTAAAGATTGGCAGAGCCCACTGGTTCCTACTGAAAACCTTAATCTTTAAAAGTAGCTTGAAAGTACAGTTTCTCTTTTTTTTAAAGGCTCAGTCATTTCCTGAAACAGCTGTTCATCTCTGATCAAACTCAAACAGGGGAAATAGTGTTTTCTGTGCGTTAGGGACTACTTTCAGCGGTGGATCAATCCAAACCCAGTGCTTTTGTGAGTATTTGTGGCAGCAGGATGTTGTGTGTTGGATTGAGTCAAAATCAACTACAGTGTGTAATTATGTAATGCGACAGTGAGGCTCATTGATACGTTTTTAATAGTTAAACACCTTCAATGGAGCTCTGCGGCACAGAGGAAGAAGATATATCAAGCTTTGACATACATGTTTGTAGATACATGCAGTGGTGGTTGGGGTCGGCACATGCGATTTGACAAGAATAAATGGATAGAATCTTAGCAGACATAAATCCCCAGGCCTGTGATTTCTTAATTCCCAATGAAAGTAAATTCACAATGGGAGTGTCCCTTTGTACTTCTAAATGTAAATAAGGTGTCAGAGTGCATTAAAAAAATAACTAGACTGATAGCGTTTGTTGATTAAAAAAGGGAAAATAAGTGAAGATCTAAGCCTGAATAATATGTCTATATAGAAGAAAGAATTTCAAGAAAAATGAGTTATGGTCCTTTTAATGTGTATAATATAAATGCTTCTTTATTAACTGGTCCCTGTCATTTTGCAAAAAGTCCTCCATTTAAATTTGTTCAAAATGTATCCTCTAAAAAAAAAAGTATCTTACAATGCATTTTTATGAAAAAGGTGCACACAGTCTAGTTCTTTATAGGGTTTTGTTCCCCTCCCAGCCTACTCACGTATGCTGTGCTCCATTACACCCTGCTCAGTCTACAGAGAGAGCAAAGTAAAGACGATGCATAATTAATTGGTACAAAAAGCTGAATATTTCCTGTGGCATTTCTGCCAAATGAGCCTGGGTTCTATCCTCCCTACCATTACCGTCAATTTTCCCTAATAGTGTCCTTAATAAGTAATGAGTGGCCTGAAAAAAGGAGTGAAGCAATAGCTGCAGAACCTCCATTGGGATTTACACTTTTCCCTCCCTGCAGCATTAAATAATATAAATATTTGAAATTTTAGTCCAAAGCCAGTGATTTATTTAAATTTCTAACACTAGTTAACAAAGAATATCATTGTTAACTTTGTTCATTTTTACACCCAAGGTAGTGTTGCTGGCTGAATTAGGACAAAAAGTAAGATATTGTTAAATATATTACATGTATGGTTACACTGGTTTGTTACGATTTACTACGACTATGTGCTCTGTGTTTCCAGTCCAGCAGGCTTGGCTTTGGGATTGTAATTACTGCAGTTTTAACAGGATTACAAGAGATAAAATGTACTAAGACGCTCTGGGTGTTTGCGGGCTAAATTAAATAGGAACTTATATGTTAGTCTGCTGCGTGGCGATAAGAAGATGTAAATAGGCACCGACGGTTGATCAGTTATCTGCTGTGAATAACAATGTTTTCAGGCTCCGGCTGTCCTCTCGGTCTTAAGTATTCTAGTATCTCATAGAGTCGGACATGTATTATACACGAGACACACATGTAAACGCTTCTTTTTGCTTTCCAATAAGAGATCCTTATTCCTGTTCTCTACTGATGCTCAGAAGGCCAAACAAACTGTGTACGTAATCCTTAGACGCTCGTGGGGAAAGTGCTTTTATAGACAGCTAAAAAAACGTGAATTATTTTAGAAACATGCATGATTTTAAAAGTCAGGGTCATTTGAGCACCGAATGACAATCTTTCATTGATGCAATTTTCTGGTTTGTTTGAAGTCTGCCATCTTGTTGATGTGATTTTTTAAAAATGTTTTCATGCTGCCATTTGTTGGTTTAAAGTCGAGGTGAAAAGCCCTTTTAAATGACGAAAAATCAATTTCTTTGGATTTTTAAAATCAAAATCAAATATTTATTTCTTCCTGGAAAACAAAATATGACTCATGCCTACATCAGCTATTACCAACCTGTAACATCATGACATCCATCCACCAATCATTCTGAAACTTCTCCTTTTCTGGTGCATAAAACAGGTTGCTACTAGAACGTGTTTCCATGCTTTTATACATTTTCCATCAGGCTGTGCTGCAGCAGCTCTACTCATCCTCTCTCTGAAACACTGTTTGACTTCCTGCCCCTCCCTTCCAAAAAGCCACTCTGATGTGATTGGTGAGAAACGCCATGCCCTTCCCATAACCAGAGAAGTGTGGTTTAGTGATTCACATCAACACATGTGGCATCCTATACCATAAACCTCAATAGGAGATCTATTTGAATTGACTTTATTGCGTACGTATTTTAGCAGAGCAGATGAAGCAATGAATGGACTGCTAGAAATGTAACATCCAAGTATTAATTAAGGGAAAGTGAAAATGTTACATGGAGTCAATTAGACTCATCACCCTTTAAAATACATGTTGACCAGCGGTGGTTAAGCATTCAAGTATGCAAATAAATTCATCAAAGAGTTTTACATTTCCCTTAAGCTAGAATTTATAATAAAACATTATTTGGCCCCATAATTTCTCATTTTCTCTATTAAATAGTATCCCTAAATATTACGTCCCCATGCAACAAAATAACATCGTGAATTACTGATGGAAACATTTTTCTCGACTTGTGTTAGTGTCCCCTTAGAGTACTTTTGTTCCATTTCTCTTTTGAGTTGTTTTTCATTTCATAAGCATTTTAAAGCAAACGATGATGTTTTTTTTAAATTATGATTAAACCCAAGTATGTCGTTTTGGAGCGTTTTTTTTTTTTCTTTTTCTTTTTTGTTTCGTTCATTAACTACATCTTTCCATCTTTTAACTGTTTTGTCTGGAAAAAAAATCAGTTTCCCTGGAAATGTAATTGAGATTGCCATTTAGTCGTATAGTTTATGGGTAGGTGTTTTTTTTTTTATGTGTGTGTTTGTGTGTGTCTGTGTCTGTGTGTGTGTGTGTGTGTGTGTGTGAGACATAAGAATATCCAAAGGTCTCCCTGTCATACCAGCAATTGCATGTCTGTTTTAAAAGCCAGTGTTAAGATGGACACCAGCACACACGTTGTCCATGCAGGACTGTCTGCAAACACAACTAAAACCAAAAAGGATCATCTTGATCTGACAGGCGCTGACAGACTCGAGCTGCCTTGTGTGTTCAAGAGGAACTGGAGTTAAAGCGGATTGTTACTGGACTGGTGTAACTCCCAGTGAGAAGGCAGAGCGGAGGAGGAAATGGGTTTTAGTTTTTAATCTTTGGGTTGTCTGCGGGGTCGCTGGGAACGCCTCCAGAGTGAGATCCAGGAGTGTTTCTTTTTAAGATGTGGAGACAGAAAAATGTTGAGGCAGCAGTCGATAGACGAGCCTCGGCCTGAGCAGGACGTGATCAAACTTTTATATCCAGCGGCCTGTCTGTGTTTGTATGAAGTAGGCGACAAAAAAAGACCCTCACTGTCGAATCCAGGTGTTCTTAAAAAAACATTCAGACTCTTTCCCGTGCTTCTCCTTCACAAACATCTAAAAACAGGCCTCGAGTGCCAGAATGCAGGCCTCTCATTCCCATTCGTCGTGGTAATTAAAGCTTCATTTCACATTTCAATTTTCAAAAGAGGGATTTATTCACATTTGCAGCCACATTTTATTGACAGAAATAAGGCACACTTACAGGAGGGGGGAAAGAACATTCTCATCACTGCTGTTGTTGAAATGATTGAAATGCATGCAGCTTTTTGTCCCTGGTTAGCTTTAAAACAATCATCATCATCATCATCATCAGCAGCAGCAGCATGCTATTAGTACAGAGCAGCGTACATTAGTGCACACAACCACAGCAGCTCTTTGACTGCAGAGGGAAAGGAGGAGAAATGGCATTCACATTAGATAAGCGGCCGCCGTTACGACACTCATTCGTCATCCGAGAGACCGTCCGGTTGGTATTCACCATGTGGGGACGGCACAGTTCGGAAACAAGCAGAGACCATTCCAAACATGACACTGACACTGCACTTTATACCACGTCGTCGTCACTGACAAGTCTGTCCTCGTAGGGAGCACGAGCGGAGAACCAAACGGATGTTTTCAGTCGATGCATGTCGAGCATCGAGCTTTGGGATCATCTTAATCATTCATGTGTAAAATAGAGGAGGTTATGTTCAATGTAGCCTTTTTTTTTTTTTTTGTAGTTTATAATTCATTGAAGGCTTGCAGTGCACTAGTGGACAGAGTATAAAGTGTTCACATGATGCAAAAGGACTGGATCACGGCGGAGACGTCAGCCAGCCAAGACAGCAACAAGCAACCCAGAGACACACGGGAGACAAACAGCACGAGGACGTCCACCACCTCCGACAATCACAACACTCAGATGCAGTGGAGGAACAGTCTGCGTGTGTGTGTGTGTGTTTGTGTGTAATTAATTTGCTATTACCACAAATGCTCTATTTTACATCCTCCTACACACATTTCAGCCTGGCGTTTTGTTTGCTTCCACACACGCACAAAAAAAAAAAAGAAAGTAGGAACAGTAATTATCAGCCGAGCCAAGTGTTAAACATATAATTGTATTATTTGAATAATCTGCAATTGTAATGGCTGGGATGATTTGTGTAATTGCAATCACGAGCTTGTCTCTGTGACTCTGTGGCTGACTTTAAAATGAACTCCTGCCTGGGATTATTCTACAGTCTGACAGCTAAACAGGCACAGAAATATAGAGCTGTAAAACGGGAAACCTCCTTCATGTGATCAGGGGAAGTAGGGCCGAAAAACAACTCGGTTCCAAATTGTGTTGCAAGAATTAGGAATATTACACAGCTGCATTTGATTTTATTTGAACCCTGATATGAAAGGAAATCATTATTTGTATGCGAGCATTTTTATGTAATTAGTGAATGGCCCATTACTGCATCTACAAACATCCAGCCAAGTTATACATGGTGTATTTGAACCAAAAATATAGCTTTAAAATAAATACAGCTTCGGTGGCATTTTATGCAACTGAATGCTTCCATTCACACGATGTGCATGGAATGAGGTGCACTACTGGTATCGGTATGAATTTAAGGGCACTGGGCTTGTGGTTTTTGATGCGATAGCCAGGCCTAATGGGAAACGACGTGTGTGAAGATGCGGTTGTGTGAGTCAAGTTGATCCTGTTAGGTGTTTAAATGGATTTTACATGGGTGTTAAGGTTCAGAATGTGCAATCAGACATGGGGAGGCGATCCATATTCATGGTGCGTCAGCACGGGAAAAGCTGCTTATGGACCATTTGATCCAGGAGTAATTGTTTATCTAGACGCCTCTCTCCTCGATGCATAAGTTGAGCTGTTGACCGCTTGTGGTGGACATTTTGTTTCCTCAGCTGTGTGTGTGTGTGTGTGTGTGTGTGTGTGTGAGAGAGGCTCAGCAGCAGCAGCAGTATTGCATGTGGCGTAAACCTCCATAAATGTTATTTGAGCAGTCATTTGCATAAAAAAGGAAGCGTGTGTGTGTGTGTGTGTGTGTGTGTGTGGGGGGGGGGGGGGGGGGGGTCTCGGCTCAGCCTCCATAATAAATGCACTACATGAAGTTGACGGAGAGGAGGTTCCACTCTATAACCACAGCCGGAGGAAATACAGCACAACACTGTCTGCTGACTCCTCATCAAATATTACGGGCCTGCTCACGCTCATCCCCTCCATGCTAATTTCTCTGCATATCTTCAGGCGCTGCAGCCAATATGTTGCTCATTCTTGTGCAATTAATTGCGCAAAAATAAAATTAAAATTGACATTAAGAGTTTTCATCATGAGGTCTCTAACAGTGCTGAATGCTATCTCAGTGAAATGTATGGAACTTATTTGATTTTTAAGGAGTGACACGAGATAGGGTAAATCACCATGAATGATATTTTATGTTTTGTGAGGCTTATTAAATATATCCTAAGTTGCATATATTTACAGAAATGTTCAAAATAAATAAAAACTTGTTTCGTGATTTCTCTGTTTAAAAAATGTCTTTTACAGAGGGAATTTTTGGATATGTTTAAAAAATCGGGAGAATATGATAAAACTTCCCTAGTTGATTACTTACATTGAGGCGTTATTTTTTTGATTCCTGAAATGTTTTGTTGAAATATGCAAATGAGGCACTATGTTTGGCAATATTTTGGGGAATTTTGGCAAAATCTACAGAGGCAAACAGAAAAAGCAGTAAAATAAGCATCTAGATGTGTATTTTGGGTGTTTTCTTTCCACTGGTGTGAACGAAGACAAGCAGGATAGACCAAAACCTTAAAATTGACCAGTGGAGGAAAATGAGTTTTGCCTGCAGTGTCTCTTCTTTATATATTAAAATATGCAAATGAGGTGTTATCTAATGGTTAATTTTGGTGGCTTTAGGAGAAATCTACATATGCAAACAGGCAAAGTATTAAAATCACGTTTTTGCTTGTCAACCTCTAGTTTTTAGACTTTCATTGATTCAGTTGTGGGTTTACATGTTGCTCAATTATTTGTTTTTGATCAAATCATCACATAGCAAACCTGGTGGCCCGGTACAATTGTACAGTGGGTGGGTGGAAAAGGGCGGTTAATGGGGGCTCACTCCATTGGGGCCTCTAGTAGGATTAGAAATACACGGAAGCCACCAATTATGTTCCAAATGTTGGTGATTATTTGTAAAGTTGCGCCAACGTCTGTGGTTTACACACTAACGTTGACGCCCACCACATGTCCAGGCCGCTGCTCGTTAAAGGGTTCACGCCAGCGCTGGCAGGCCGATAATTAGCCCCTCCCACTGTGAGTAAACGTGTTGGTGTTAGTGTCCAGTCATGCCGGCCTAACATTATGAAAACACACACTGTTCATGCAGAGACGCGATCAGAAGTTGTCAGACAAAGAGCCGCATCTTCTCCACAAGACCGAACACACACAGAAAGGAAACAGAAAAGCAAAAAGCCGCCCATCGCCATGGAGACGCACGGCGGGACAGACACGACGACCACGAACCGTCGCTCGGCTCGGGGAAAGACACAATACAGCGTAGCAGTACAGGTTGAAGAAGAGGTGGGTTTCTCTTTTTGAGTGTGGGGGTGCGGCTTCATCCTGACAGTCCTCGGCGGGTGGGTGGGTGGGTGGGGTCAGGTGAGGTGGGTGGGTGGGTGTCGGGGGGAGGGGCGGGGGGTGTTGCTGGTGTCGGGCGAAGAGAGGACTCTCCTCGACTACGCGTATTCTTAAGCAATAACAACGTGATCCGTATTATCCACCCAAGAATACCCGTCACCGAAGAGAGTCTTTCAGTAAACAGGGGGAGCTAAGCCAGAAACCGCGTGAGCAGCGGCGCTGCCATTGCAGCATCACCGCCACCGCCATCGCCACCATGGCCTCCGCCACCATCAGCAGCCCCCCCTTCAGGCTCCAGTGGCAAACAGACAAATACACACAGAGAGAAAGTGGGGCAGTGGCATTGATTGAAGACGCCCCGCCACAGCGTGAGGCAAGGCTCCACCAATGGCTCCTCTGCAAAGGAGAAAAATTGACAACGGTGGCATTTTCAATCCGAGCCAGCAGCGTGTGAGGAGGGGGGGACAAACAAAAAAAAGGAAAAAAAGAAAGAAGGGTGTGTAAAAGTCTGAGGTTAGCTTGATTCAATCTCTCTTGGTGCTGTACACAAAACTCTGGAGGTGACAGGGTGGGGGAGGGGGGTGTGGTGCCCCCACTCCCCCCCACAGCGGGAGTCTTACCTGGAAAGCCGCCTGGCATTGGCGCCTGCGTTTTCTGGAAGTCATCATCCGGGCGGTGACATTTGGTTTCCCCCGCCGCCGCCGCCTCCACTGCCCCCGCTCAGGCCGACCTAGAAGGGGAATGGGTTCAGGTGGAGGGGGGGTTTGGTTGGGGGAGGGGGGGAGGGGTGCACACACAAGGGAGATGCGGGGTTAGGGAGGTCAGGCCGGGTGTGACAATCGCCCCGCACACTCCATTACCCAACACCCTCCACCCCCACCCCCCTCACACACACACACACACACACACAAGCTAAGGAATCAACACATGGAAGCAGGGAGGCTGCAGCGCATGCAGACAACTCATTTGTTTGATTATATAAAAGGAGAGTTTGCAGCGGTGTGCGCTCCAGCATGCTGCAGGCTGATTACTGCTGAACAGCTTGGAAAACATACATTCAACGTCGCCGCCCCGTGACATTTAGTTCCCTTAAAAAAAACCTTTTAAATGAATTCCTAAATGTTAATTCAACAGTCATCATTATTATCCCCCCCCCCCCCCCCCCCCCCCCCCCCCCCCCCCCCCCCCCCCCCCTTCTTTGTTTTCAGAATTAAAACCAGTATAAATGCTGGAGCAAAGCCATTAATAATGGATGAAAAGTTCAAGCAAATTTATTCCATTCTATTCTAATTGAACTAGACGGCCGAAAACAAAGAGCAGGCTCCAGCTAAGCCGATTCAAAATCATACCATTGATTTGTTGTCTCTGATCAATAATCACAATTTCTCCGTAGATGGTTTGGTAAAAGGAAAAGGCTTGTCGCTGTGTGTGTGTGTGTGTGTTGTGTGTCCTGACACTAGGTTGACTCTTTCCAAAATACAGTTGTTCATTAAAACTGTAATAGTGTAGTAGTGTAATTTTTCTCAAAGCAGAAGGAGAGAAAAATGCTTTTTAAATATGGATTTTTGGTTAAATCAGTAGAGAAAACACATTATTCTGGATGAAAAATTTAAACTCTGCAGAGGGGCTGAAGCGAGATGGACAAATTGATGGACGGAATCAACAGTCATGAGCAGGGTGGAGGGGTGGACGGGGACAGGGGAGGAAAAAGAGGTGGAGGAGGGTAAACAAAGAATGAACAGATGAAGCAGGGAGAAAAGAAGGAAACAGATGAGATGCTAATCCACAAGTTTGTTTTTTTTCCCCTTCTTCTCTATTCCCCCTCTCATCCTCCACTCAGCCAGACGGCCTGGACCACTCGGCCCAGGAGATGCTAATACAAACACACAGCCAAAAAGAGGAGGAAGACCCCCACCCATACACCCGCCCAACCAGCACCGAGCTGCAGAGAGCTGGGACTTACCACCCGCAGTCAAACACACACACACACACACACACACACACACACACACACACAGATCGTTGGCTAGCCTGGCCCAACCCTGGCCATCTGTAGAGAGGAAGAGAAAAAAGAACCTGAGGGCTTCAACTAGATATCACACACACACACACACACACACACACACACACACACACACACACACACACAAGGGTCTGCTAGTCCGAGTATCATTGATTGTTCAGTGGAAGCACCCCGGAGACTTATCAGATTACTCAGAGAGCTGAAAATCAAACACCGGGAATCTTCTCGTACCTTTGCTCTCATTCAAACTTCACCACACACACAGAGAGCACCACAGGTTGTTGGGAGGGGAAAGGGAGGCAGCGGATACGATGACGAGGACGGATGGGAGTGAAGAATTCTCTGGTGTATTATTTTAAACTTTTTGGACGCGACCCTCCTTTCACACACACACACCCACCTCTTCCTTCATTTTTTCTTCCTTTAATTGCGCACAAGTCCTATGAATGGGATGCGAGCGGACAGGGCATGTGGGGATGAAGCACACTAGGTGCCGGTGAACAAGAACCAGACAAGACAAATGCTGCACATCAAGGGAGGAAAAAAATAGAAATCAAAATCTCCTTAAAAATGTAAAAAAAAGAAAAAAAAATGTTTTTTTTTTCCGCCGGCGGAGAAAGGAGTGGACAAAGACAAAATAAAGGGTGAAAACTGCGACAACAGGTCCACTCTGTGTGCCACGCTGCCCTCTTACCCTCTTTTCTTCTTCTCTCTCATAACCCAGGGTGTTGCCTCTCCTGGCGGCCTCTTCCAAAATTCCCTCCACTTCCTTCCTTCCCCCCTGATGCCTTGCCGAGGGTCCGCAGCGAGCTGGGAGGTGGTGATCTCCCTCCCCCTCCCCAGTTCCAGGAAGAGCTCCCTGAGGAGAAGGAGGAGGCAGATCCCGGCAGGAGATGGAGGATCCAGCAGCGGGAGCCGGCGGTGGTGGTGGAGGTAGTGGTGCTGATGCTGCTGCTGCCAGAAGAGTGAGATGAGGGGAGGGATGCTTAACAAAAGATCTCCTCCTCTTTTTCTCCTCTGCTTCTTGTCCTCTACCACTTTCTCTTCTTCCACTCTTCCCTTTAACGCTCTCGCCTTCCCCTCTTGGCTCCGAGCGCCGAGAGAAGCTAGTTGTTGCTCTGCCGCGGCAAACGAACTGACAGCCAGCGTCGAGCCGGCAGAGCGAATGAGAGAGCAGAGAGCAGACGGACAGGGGAGAGAGAGAGAGAGAGAGAGAGAGAGAGAGGGTGAAGAGAGAGAGAAAGGGAGAGCGTGTGGTGTGATGTGGCATCTGCGAGAGAGTGATAGAGAGGAGAGAGAGGGATACGGAGGTAGAGGTGGACGGGTGGAGGGGGAGGAGGAGGATGGACGAAAGGAGGAGGAGAAAGATAGAGAGAGAGAGAAAGGTGGGGTGAGGCAGGATGCAGGCTAGGATGAGAGAGAGAGAGAGCAGACAGGAGGAAATAAAGAGAGAGAGAAATGTAAAGAAACAGAGAGATATTGCAGCAATGAAAACCTTCAGCCACCAGCAGTCCGTCTAACGGACTCTGTCCCTGCTATGAGGAGAGCCAGAGAATAATTAGATTTGAGCTTCACACACACACACACACACTGCTTTCTCTCCCTCTCTGTCACACACACACACACACACACACACACACTGCTTTCTCTCCCTCTCTGTCACACACACACACACACACACACCTAGTAATGGTGCATTAATTGATGTGCGCTTCACGGCCCTCGGCCAACACCTCCACCAACACCCACTAAAAAAAAAAAAAAAAAACATCAGAAATAAAGTGAGGGAAGATGATGATGATGATGATGATGATGATTAGGAGGTGGAGGAAGACAGGAAAATGAGTTGCCCCCTTGGGACGGATGAAAACACACAATGAGGATGGGAGGTGGGACTGGAAATCATATGCACTGACACACCACACACGCTACATCATCGACTGTGATCATCACTCACGGACGACAAAAGCCGCCGTGTGTGTGTGTGTGTGTGTGTGTGTGTGTGTGTGTGTGTGTGGAGGGGGATTCAAGTGTGCCAACATTTAATTCTTCTTTTTCGTCTTTCTTGAAAGAGAAAAGTAAAAATGTGACATGTGTCTCTGAGGGAGGGTTGGACTGGTATCAAAAGCCAAATCTCCGATTTGAGCATTTTTTATTTAAAAAAAAAAAGGAAAAAAAAGGTAAGAAATCTTTTGAGCTGTTACATGAAACTGAAAACACAGCCAACGTCAATTTTGCTTAAAAATGACATGCTTTCCCCACATTTCGGTAATGTTCCCCCACTGTTATTCTGCAGTGCTGAAAAGCACTTTGAAACCATTCAGAGCTCCATCAGAGACTCAAACCACCAACCAAAAGTAGCCGGTAGCTCCTTTCAGATTACACATGTCACAGCAGACAATCAATATCATCTGATATGAAAATAAAACCACTGAATATTCTCAACTGGTTGTCAGAGGGAGTCATGGCGATCACAGGCAGACTACACAATGACTGGACCAGATCACATTTCTTCTTCTTTTAAAGAATAAATAAGCCAACACATCGGATGGATGCTGCCGCCTGTAGAATTTTCCTGAAACAAAAAATGCAAAGAAGACACGGAGGGAGAGGAGGGAGGGGGGGGGGGGGGGGGAGGTGAAGAATGAAACCAAGAAGAAAAATGAAACCAATTTCCTCAGGGCTGATTTAAGGTCTTCTTAATGCCAACTGGTCTCTTAACTCGCCGCAACAGGCCTTGACTTTTCAAGCTGACATTTTCAATTAGTGAGGCTTAAAATCATTTGAGCCGAAAGAACGGGAGACCCTGTTTTTAACCGCAGATCATGGTCAGATAGTATAAGATTCCCTGTAGGTGTCCACACACACACACACACACACACACACACACACACACACACACAGGAACAGATGAGTGATACTGTGCATTTTTTTCAAAGCAGGGAGAGACATGAAATCCACACAAACATCAAACAAGCTTTCATGTTCTTTTTTTGTTTCAATCCTTTACATTAGCTTCACTGAAAGGCCAACAAGCCTAAAGAGCGGGGGACAATTGTAAAAATTTGGGGACGCAGTGATGCAATGGGTAATATGTGTGACAAGGATTCAGATTGTTGTTTTTTTTAAGGAAAGTCTCAAACCACACAAACATCTTAATTTCATTGGAGCAATGGTGCAATTACATTAACATTTCTGTTGCTGCCTTAGACATGCGTGAATCTCCAGAGTCAAAGGGAATTAAAATCTCTCAAGGATTCCATCTTTGAGGGCGACCAGGGGGGTAAAATAATCATACAGGGTTTTATCTGGGACGGAGATGGTTCCTTAATGTATAGCAGACAAAGGAGTGGAGATGTGGGACTGGCTCTGTTTCATGGCGGTGTAGTGTCCCCTAGTGGACGCCAGCTGTATGTCTGCTGCTGCTGTTGGCTCATTGTTCAGCCACAGCAGGTGCTTTTAGATGCGAAACAAGAGAGGAACACAGAAAAAAAAGATGGAGGGAAGACAAAGCCAAGCAACACAATTATATGCTTTATATATATATATATAAAGCATATGTTGGATGAATCCGGATATATATATTATTATTATCATTATTATGTTATATATATTGGTAAATATTATTTTTAAAAAACATTGAAAATTCATGAAAAGATTAAATCCTGGTGCACTTTTTTAAGTTATTTAATTTAAAATATAAAAAATATGGCAAAATACAAAAACTATGTGCATGTACGGGCTTATCTGCAGAGTTGTGTTTTTTTTAATTTGCTTCTGTCATTCCTCTCGTTTATAATCACTCACTAATTTATTAACATTTTCTTTTTTTCCCTTTTTACCGAGGATGTTATTGTGGGTTGAGAGGAATGGTGTTTCTCGATGTTTTTTCTCTTTTGTGAAATGTGCAAAAAAAAAAGAAAAAAAGAAACCTAGAAACATAATGTGGAAAAAGGGAAATAAACTGAATGAAGTGAGCTTTTAAACCAGTGTACCAAAAAGGAGACTTTTAGTGTCCCATGTTTGTGTTTTTAGTGGCTTTCCTAATATAAATCTATGAGAGGGGGAAACCTGCTTCTACGTTACAAGGAGGCAGTACATTAAAGAAAACAGCACACTGGCAAAAAGTAGATATCAGTACTGGGCTTTCAAATATTCATACCACACACTCACTCACATTTTCTACTCGTCTGTATTGAGATGTGTTGGCAAAAGGATTCATCCGACATTCATGCCGAAAGATCTGATTGGACCGTGAATCCAATTGATAGATACAGAGGAAGCAGCAGAGAGAGAGAGAGAGAGTTGGAGTCAGAGAGAGGTAGACAGTAAGTGGGGTGTGATGAGGCCGTGGGCAGCTTTTCTTCAACAGGAAGGTCTCGGTCTTTTCAAAGCAGCCAGCTTTACAAAAGGCAGGGAATTGGGTTTGAAGCACCACAAGGCCGATTATCTGCACAGCAACATGTACGACACAACTGTTACAGAGGGAGACAGAAACGGGGAGAGAGAAAATGTAGAAACTATTAGCAGCCAATTAATTCCATGAAGCAGGTTACAATGGTAGAATGGAAGAAGGTTGAGACCTGTTGTAGTCTGTGCTGCTCAAAGTCACTTCCACTGCAACTCATCTTCTTTATTTGGTCAAAACTCGTATTAGTGGTGGTTTTAAAAGTCATGTCATTAATGTCATGGTTGCACCCAAAATAGCTCTAATGCCTGGTTCACCACATACATTTTAATTGTGTCCTATCATGTCACACCCAGTTTGCCACATTGGGATCTGTGAATAGATTTAAGGCACTGTCCCTGAAGGTCAACTATTTTTTAATTACCTTATTAACTGATTGAAAGGTTGATTGATTATATTTTAGGCAAGAACGTTGATAATTAGCTTAATGAATTCAATTAATTTAAAGGGCCAGTGTGCATCATTTAGAGGGATCTATCAGACAGTAACTTCCAGTTCTGAAAAGTGAACCCAAACTTGAAGTGCATTAAACTTGCATTCTCTCTTCTGGAAATCAGGGGGCGACTCCTCTGGTTGTAAAAAGAAGTCTGATTGGAAGTCGAAGAGAAAATTATGCTACTTCTCACTTGATGTATTATCTCAGTAAACTAGTGATGTCCAAATGAAGCTTCGTGAAGCATTTTCTTTATTTTCTGAGCCCAATAGATGGCGCTCTCAACAAAGGGTTGAAGGCCGATATATTTCCGTTGCTTTCAACCCTTTGTTGAACAGAGAGCGCCATCTATTGGGCTCAGAAAATGAAGAAAATGCTTCATGAATAGCACATAGCTGTAAAGTCAATGTTGAATTATGGAGATAACTTTGTTATCAGCTTCACACCAGAATCCAGATGAATCCAGATCCAGTAAGGTTGCTGCTCAGGGTGACGCTCTGCCTCTTGTGTTCATCAGATCCACCCGTCGCTCTTCCACAGTCCAAATATGGTCACTTCCTTCACTGGTTGCTGGATGATGGCTTAACTCAAGGATTCATAACCCTAGTCCAATGGGTGACATCATGATGACTATGTCCACTTCTTGTACACCGCCTGTGGGATCTATTGGCAGAAATGGAACATAATATGAATGTATATTATTATTGGAAATAACATTATTGTTATTTTACACCTAACAGAAGACTAAATGTTTGTGTTTGTGTTAAAATGTGAATATGCACATTTGTTTTGCCACCTGACTTTATGTTTTATTATCACATTTATTTAAATTAATAGAGGCAATATATAGGCCATTTGGATGCATCAGTATTAAACTGGGAATTTTTCATAAGCAGGTAAAAGTTCCTCAGAGTAACTTTAACTTGGCACTTTTGGATAACTTAGTTTCTCATTCTCTGCATGATTTTCTTTTATTCGTATTTACTGAGCATTGTTGGAGGAAGCCTGGCTGCCATCGAAGATTTCCAACCGCAGCATCTCTGACAATAAAGAGCTTGACAATTAAAACAAGTAGATCGAAGCTACTAAGAGGTGACGTCTGCCTGTCTATCAGTTGAACTTCATACTGTGACGTCACCTCCTCGTCGATCCCACCTCTCATCTAATGTCTAATGGCATTGGCTCCCATGGTGGATGGTTATCATAATTTGGGCTTATTTTGCTCGGTCCTCTCACTGCTGGATGGAAAATCAACAAAGGAACATCCAGCTGAAACAAAAACAAATGTATTGATATTACTACCACCTCCTCATGTGAATAAGTATGGCAACACAGCAGAGGTAACAGCATGGAAGCCATTTTAATGAGCTGTTGGTGGAACTTTTTTAATGTTGATCACTTTACTCTTAGCTCTACAAGCTTTACAAGACAGGTTCAAGTTGCATTCACAACTTCTAGTAGACTTTCAGAGAGTAGTCAACTTTGTTGTGCTGTCTCATCAGTCTCTAGTTGTGTTAGCAGTTTCTGGTTTCGGAGATTGGAACACTGAGCTAGTAGTTGTTCTTGTTAGCTTAGATGTTAGGTCAAGTGAGTCGACTGTTGATCCCACCCATAAACCCCTTCTCAATGCACATGTTGTGAGTTCAGAGATGATCTTCTGCATACCTCTGCATTTTTTTAAGTTACTGTTGCCTTTCTATCAGTTTGAACCAGTCTTGCCATTCTCCTCCAAAATGCCGAATAGTCAACACCAAGTCAACACCTTGAACTCATTGTTGTTCCTCAAACCATTGCTGAACTATTGTTGCTCTGGGGCAGGATGCATTATCCCGCTGAAAGAAGCCACTGCCATCAGGGAATACTGTTTCCATGAAAGAGTCAACATGCATTTTACCCAAAGCATCACACTGCCTCCACCGGCTTGCCTTCTTCTCATAGTGCATCCTGGTGCCATGTGTTTCCGAGTTAAGTGACACACACACACCTGGAAATCCACATGATGTAAAAGAAATTGTGATTTATCAGACCAAGCCACATTCTTTCATTGCTCCATGGTCCAGTTCTGATGCAAATGTGCCAATTGAAGGCGCTTTCTACAGTGGACAGGGGTCAGCATGGGCACCCTGGCTGGTCTCTGGCTACAAAGCCCTATATGCAACAAACTGATGCATTGTGTGTTCTGAGACCTTTCTATCAGAACCAGTATTAACTTTTAAAGCAATTTGAGCTACAGTATCTGTTGGATCGGACAACAAGGGCCAGCCCCTCCCCATGTGCGTCGGTCATGACCCTGTTGCCGGTTCACCAGTTTTCCTTCCTTGGACAACTTTTGATATGTCTGACTACTGAATCCTTACTAAATCTTTGTCTAATTGTCTTGCTTCTAACACATCAACTTTGAGGACATAATGATCACTTGCTGCCTAATGTATCCCACCCACTGACAGGTGCCATGACAACGCGATAGTCAGTGTTATTCTCTTCACCTGTCAGTGGTAATAATGTTATGGCTGATCGGTTTATACATGTAAATGAGATACATCAAACAACTGTGTTATAATTTGCATGAGTGTATGCTCAGTGCTCCACTAGAGCCTCCATAGATGTCCCATTAATGAGTGACAGCAATCCATCCTGTAATACTAAGGCACTCTGATGTTACGCTAACAAGCAGCAGCATCCAAGTCGAGGCAGATCTGCTCCACTGTGGGTTGTCAACTGGTGACCTCTGACCTTGATTCACAGAGCTTTGCATAACTAGAATCTCCGCCTGGGCTTGTGATGCTACTTGTGGTTCAAGAGTTCAGCGGGATGAAGGAGGAGGTAATGATGTGCAGAGCCTGAGAGGCCAGTCAAGGAGCAAGAGGGCAGAAGTGCTGCTGGTGGTTTCTGCCGTGGTTCAAATGACTACACCAGGCTTTACTGAGATCAACATCTATAAATCTGCAGGTTAGCTGTTACACAATTCAAAATATTCATCAGTTTGGGGTTCGGCAGGTTCAAAAATAAATAACCAAACAAATGATAGTGATAAAAGACATAATATAATGTAAATAGTATGTTATCATATGTTTTATAATGCAGTCGTTGTAGTTTGGTATAGGTATATTAAATTGTAATATATATATTTTATGTATTTCTGTTTGTCTGTCTATGATGCTGTCGTCCCACTCTGTTACATCTCTTTAATCATTCATTGAAAGAAAAGAAATACATACGAATTTAAAGACAAAATGTATTGTATTAATATTATAATTTATTTTTTACATTATTTTCTATATATCTTTATCAGATCAAAGCTAGTCCAATTTTTTGAGTGCTATAGTGGCATATTCTCAGCATAAAATCATTTTTCCACCATTTTATGTTGAGGAACTATTTGGAAAATAAATTAAACATGAATGCAGAGAAAGACGGAAGATGAAGATCATTGTTTCGACAGAAAAAAACAACAAAAAAGTCGCTTTCTTCCTCCATCTATTTCGTTCCCTCTTCAGAGAGATATTAGTTATGTATGTATGGGTCAGGGTTGCCAAGTCTGTGTGACGAAACCAGTCCAACGGCCAAACAAAACCAGCCCAATGGCCATTTAAATCCAGAACTGAAACTATTGCCCCTGCCAAACCATACACACTGCCAACAGTATTGCTACCATTGCAAAATGTTTTATAATATCTACAAATTAATACCATAGAATTGAGTGTGCCAGCAGTCAGCAGTTTTCCTGAAACTTCACCTAAGTCCTAAAATGGTATAATTTGTATAATTAGATGTAGTATCATATTGTCACAAATAAAATATAGCTCTGTGAATGTGTAGACAAATTCACAACAACTGTGTTGTTTTGTTTTGTTGTTTTGGTTTTCTGTTGCTTTCCCCTCTGCTTCCTTCCAGCTTAAACATCAGGCAGATTTTATTTCATGTACATTTACTGTAGTTACAGTAGTCAATATAATGCCTTATTTCAACCAAGACATCTTTATCATGTTGGATCACTTTATTTTCATCATATGCCTATTGCAAATACATGTAGATTATGTATTGATTTTTGTCTTCCATTTTATCAACTGATGCACCTTATTAACCCCCAGTTATTTTGTTGGAAGCCCAAGTGTAGGGACCTCACCATCAGGACTACACAATGAGGCCTACACGGAGGCCCAGAAGCCTTCACATGCGGTCAGAACAAAGGGACAAAGGGGATAAAGAACTACAACCGCCAATTTGGTTTCACTTCTCACCGAGGTGCGAAGTGCAACGTCACACAACTGGTGCCCTATTGGCTGATAAACCACAGGTACCCCAGGGGGAACCACAACATCAAGAAGCACCGCTGCCGCACTAGACGGACTTACGCACATCGGGACTTACGCACATCGACAAAGTAAGAGGCTATTGTCTGGGCAGAGAACATAAGTTTGATAGTGTAGGATATGCTTGTAATTCTTGTTAACGTGTTTTAAGTTTTGATCACGGACCGCTGAGTCCGTTGCTTTCTGTGTTGTTGTATTCAAATGCTGATTGTGCACCCACGCCGCTGGATTTCATTTCAGTAACAGTGTGTGTCCAACCTCGGACACATTCACGAGCTCAGTAAGTGATCTACCATCAGTTAAAAGACTGGGTTCCAGCCGAACGAACGCCAATTCATTCACGGGCATCGTGTGATGGTAATAGCTTACTGATCCTTTGTGTATTACGCGCGCATTCTCTCTCGTTGTTACGGCTAACACACATGTGCACACACATACACCGCCCCCACTCGTATCTACGCCAGCTGTTTCCGTATCCGGGTGCTAAGGAAATAGCTCCATCTGGTGGCTGTAACCGGCCATCTCTCTCTCTCTCTCTCTCTCTCTCTCCCTCTCTCGCTATTCTATCTGACGTCAGCGGCCCCGCCCCTGAACTCTGTGAGGAATAGCTCCACCTGGTGGTTGCGCCCGGCCACCTCTCTCTCTCTCTCTCTCTCTCGCTCTCTCTCTCCCCACACACACACGCACACACACACACACATTCTATATTATAACTAGCGGTCTCTTGTGCTTGTTGTGTATATGTCACTGGATAACAGCAGGTTGTGAAGGCTAGTGCTCGAATTTCACGCCTTTTTAATTGTTTGATTGTTTTTATACTTCTATGCCAATGATCACGATGATTGGCATGTGAGTATAAAACCCCCTTTATATTGAGACTGAATACAGTTTTCGGTTGTCTTTTCCCTGATCCCAGGGTGGTGCCCCGTATATTTATGATTATATCATAATAATATATTATATAATTATTATATAGGCATGGGAGCATAACAAAAAACATTCTGTACCCAAACAATAAGTTGAACCTGGGAACTTGTATGGTCCAAGGCCAATGTCAGTTGTACGTAGCAGGATGTTGTCATAATGTGTAACAACAATGTGGAGGTTAATTAGGTACGAATACAAACTGTGACACTACTGTGAGTGATCAGAAGTTCTGAGCTGTGAAGAAGAGCTGTAAATCGACACACTAAGGTCACTCGATTGGAGACTTTTCTAATATTGTACAACAACGTTTTCAATCAATCAATCAACAGAGTGTTCAACAAATAATAACTGCACTGGACTTTTGCTCTCTGTCGATTGGACCACCTTCTGACTTTGTGACATGCCTGGCTATAAGATGAGACTGCTGTTCACTCATGACGGACAAATATGGACACATGTGCAGACGTGCATGTAAGTATGTACTGTCTAGAGCTAGACTTCAACTCTGTATACTACCTACTGCTGTAACATGGTATGTCAAAATGTCATAAGTAAAACAAAATGTTATGTCAAAATGTAAAATGCAAAAGATAAGAAAATATGATGATTTTATCCTGTGGGTAATGGGGGCAGGACTAGATAAGCTTTGGCTTCTCCCACTTTTCCCTTTCGGCCATGTGTATTGTATTATTTGAACAAAGATGAAGTGCGGTGATGACGATTTCATTGACATGCCCGAAATAAACAAACAAATAAATTAGGGCTGTCAAAGTTAACGCGTTAACGCAACATCCTCTTAACGCCGTAAATTTTTTTAACGCGCGATTAACGCTCGGTATTTAAAAAAAAAAATGTGCATTGTATGATTTATGGCCGTCGGTGGCACCTGTAGTCTTGATCCAGAGGAAAGGTGCGTGTCCACAGGCAGCGGTGTTTCCCCGCGTCCCATTCATTGTCTATGTGAAAAGCCGTGCAATGCATTCTGGTAGCGTTGCGGCGAATGTCGAGAGACGGCGCGCGAGTTGGCCGCTCCTCATTTGCCTAAAGTTGAAGTCGAATCTACTTTATGCTAATCAGAGGCGCCGGGCTCGACTCGCCGCCTCGGGAACGCTCGCAAAAATGTGTTGTTTAAAGGAGAACGCCTGTCAATCATCCTCTAGTGGCAGCCCAGCAAGCGTGCAATACTGGGAAGCTGCGCGTCCACACGCGTTTAAAATCGCCCCTGTGGACACGTACCTTGAAAGTGCGTGTCCACAGGGGCGATTTGTGAACGGCAAATTCACCTTCAAAAGACTGCCAGATGGTTCAGTCGATAAGACCAAGTCATCTGCACGTACTGTGGGTATGAAATGAGCTACCATAGAAGTACGTCCAGTCTGAGATATCACTTGCAAGCCAATGCACTTATATCCTAACTGTACTTATCTCCTGTTACACTATCTCCTGTGACATGTTCACTTAAATTGTTTGTCATATATTCTTATAACCCTGTTTTGATCCCATGTTTTGGTAAGGGGATATTTGAAGTGTTAAATAAACATTTTCATAAATCAAGTATATTTGCCCTTATGTTGTTAAAAGTATTAAGAATATGAAAAAAATACATTAAGGTACATTTAGAAGAAAAAAAATGTGCCAAAAAATGCGATTAATTTGCGATTAATCGCGAGTTAACTATGGACAAAATGCGATTAATCGCGATTAAAAAAATCAATCTTTTGACAGCCCTAAAATAAATATAATTAGTAATATCGATAATCATATCGACATTAATAATTATCTGTTGATAACCAAATCTGCTCCTGCTACATCCCCAACACAAGGATAAACCGGAGAACTCTTCAGTTCACAAATATAGTATTAATTCAGGTCACAGGTAAAGTATGGCAGTGCTGGGCTCGGAATGGCAGAGCTCCTGCAGGATCAGTCAGAACGAGCCCCGTTTCCGGGTGCTGGTCACACTTTATCTTCTTGGGCTGAGGGTTACGATCTAAGTTAGTTTTGTGTCTGCGCAGACTTTAGCCAATACTTCTTTGATAGTACGATCAACCCTTTCTACTAGTCCATGAGATGCTGGGTGGAATGAACTGGAAAACATCCTAGTCCTGCCTTGAGTGAAACCTTTAGATTAAAGGGATTACAGATTTCACTTGACTGCACAAAATATTTAGTGATGTCTTTAAGGTGGGGTTGCCAACAATGCTGAGAATTGAGAGCTGTAACTTTTGAGCGTGCACAGTGGCCTCTACTGTGGGCTTCTTGGTTTATCACTTACTGCTTTTTGTGTCATTTGTCTATTCACAGTGTATCCTGCTATTACTTTTGCTGCCATATCTGCTGTATTATTCCCTCTTGTTTTCTGCCATTTCCCTTTTGATGTCCTCTGCACTTGACTATGGCTACTTGTTGTGGCTCTAATAATGCAAAGTAAAGGTCGAATAGTTGGTTCGAATGTTAAACAGGGGTGCCAGATGAGGTCACAAAACCTTTCCTTCTCCAGCGATACATGTCAAGTATTATATTTGCTTGTCTTTGTTTCTATTTTGTCCAATTTCAATTCAAATAAATGTTTTTTATAGTGTCATATCACATCTCAGGACACTAACACATTGAGCAGGACTAGAATACAATATTAACTCTTTTCTGTCTGTTGTACTCCTCCTCTCCCAATTTTGAAAAAGAACGGCGTTTACGATGGCGTTCTTTTCATCAACATCCAGATGAAATGGTTAACAGTAGTTGGGAATGTGTAGGCTGCATGCTGTAGATCATGCTGTTTTAACGTCTACAAATGCTTTTTCCGTTGTTGCTGTCCATTATAGAGGACAGTTGTAGTTTTTCTCATAGGAGGTGAGCTCTGGTTTGTGTGTGTGTCTCAGGCTGTGTGTGTGTGTGTGTGTGTGTGTGTGTGTGTGTCAATCATTTTGCTCAGGTTGCTGTGTGTCTCTGGAGGAGTCAAGGTCTTAACTGGCATTTGATGTATCGTTAGAACAGAGGACGGTGATTGTATGGAGAATTTAATATCTCCCAGAAAACATTGGCCACCTGCCAAAAACTTTTCTGCCCTTTTTCTCTTCAACTTTTTTTCTGACATCTTATTATACGGTTTCAGCAAGAGAGCCAGATCTGCAATACTTCCACTTATCCACAGGTTTCTGCAACATTTTAAACACTATTCCTCGTGTTATTCTGAAGGTGAATGGCACAGCACCCAAGTGAGGACCCGATCAAGAAGCTTCTACACAGCAGTACTCGCTTGATCGATTTGTTTTAATTCACCAACTTCTGAAACACCCTAACTAAAATATCCCCTTCTAGCTATTCCAATCCCATACACACAACTACTTGAGATCTGTGTGAGTGCAGGTATTTTCGAGCAGTCTGTACTGTCCAATACACTGACTCACAGTGAAAATATCAATCCATCAAGTAGGAACCCCCCCACAAAACTCCATCTGTCCTCATGAACAACTTTAACTCTACGGGCTCAACTGGAGATTTTCTTCCTCTACGCCACACGTGGAGTTGTTTATTCAATTGTTCAACATGAAAAAATCTTGTAGTACCTCGCTTAATGTGGCGTCACTGCAGCCAGAGCTCAAACTCCAAAGTCTGGTATCTCTGAATGTATTCAAGTCCATGTTTTATGTCTCTGTACAGCACTTTGTTTTCAATTACAGTTGTTTTAAAGTGCTATATAAATAAAGTTGAGTTGAGTTGAGTTGATAAATTCTATTACATCCAGGCTTCAGGAGTGTAAATGTTTTAATTGAGTGCAAATGTTTGACCAATCTTGTATATTCTTTTAACTAATTTTGAAAATTCAATTATTATTTTTATTTAATTTGTTTGTTTCTCTTTTTTTTTTTTGTCTATGATTAATGTGAGGATGTGTTTGTAACTTTACATGCTGCCATTCTTGGCCAGCTCTCTCTTGCAAAAGAGATCTTGGATCTCAATGGGACAAACCTGGTTAAATAAAGGTTATAATAATAATAATAATGATAATAACTTAATGTGGAATCATCACCTTCTCTAAAAAATGTGGCTTCGACTTTTGCGGCTTCACTTAAGGTGGCATCGCCTTCTCTAAAAAAGGTGGCTTCAACTTCTGCGGCTTCACTTAAGGTGGCATCATTGCCTTCTCACAACAAGGCTTCTGACTTCTGCGGCATCGTACGGAATCTAGTGTCCTTGTTAAATTTTAGAAGACCACCCTCAGTGGTTATACATTTATAACATGAATTTTACGTCTTTTATGTTTCCAGATTCAAATGACTAGGACACTCATGTTCTATGCCTCACATGAGTCTATGGGCCCTAGTTTCGTAGACCAGGCGCAGTCAGCTTTCAGCGCACCTGCGCCGCCCCGACGGGGTGTGTCCGCCTGGACTTTGCAAGTTTCGTGCACCGCGCAGGCTCGCGCAGGCACACCTCCCGTCTCGCCCACCGGCGCAAGTGGGAAAGAGGGAGGAGAAGAAGGCGTGAGTGGGAGACGAGGAGGAGACGAGGCGTGGACTGGGATTAATACAGCCGATTCAGATCTTCACCAATCAAATGAGCTCCTCTCCTCACCTTTAATGCGTTAGGGGAGGTTCAGTGCAAGCTCCGTCACTTGACAACCCGATGACAGAAGCAGCGCCGCCGCTCCCACCTCGCGCATCACACGCTGTGTGCGCGTATCATAATAATAACAATGCTGATATTATAAAAAACAGGAGAGAGAGAGGGAGATGTTTTGGTCCGAGAGGCTGAGTTTCCGTTACGCGTGCCATCCGCCTTTGATCTGACGTCAGATGTGACGGGACAATCTATATAGATATAAATTCACGTGTTGATTCAATTAGTTGTATTAAATAGTGTTTGTTGTGATCAGTGCTTGAATTGGAATAAAAAAGGTGCCAGTACTCAAAAATCAGCAACTGCACAGCACGCGCGCTTGTGGCTCTCGTGGATACCATGTGATTTTGCCTGGTTTACCTAGATAAACCCTATACTAGTTGCTTAGATAAACCATATACTAGTTGATCATTTTCACACACACATTTCTCTGTAAAAAAAAAAAAAAAAAATCCATATCTTCAAATTTATTTTGTTCATATTTTTGTACAGGAAAATATTGTTTGTCTAAATGGATACAATGTACAGTGAAATGGCAGCTATGTGTGGTTTTATTGTAGCTACTTGCTTTCTGCTTGCTTGTTTGCTCTGTCTCTCAACTTGCTTGCCCTAGTGAGAGAGCGAGAGAGAGAGAGAGAGAGAGAGAGAGAGAGAGAGAGAGGGTGTCTTGGAATAAAGATATCACAACTTAGATACTCACTCTTGAATTCCTCTGTCTAGTCCTCTCCATCCATTTCCATTTCTGCTCCCTGTACATAAATAACGGCGGAGGTAAATAACGGCCGGTCTGTAATGTTGGCCGGGGCAAGTGTCGACAGGCAGCGTTATTTCCACGCTTCCCATTCATTGTCAGGTTCGCGTCGCGAAGATTTTGGCTGAGGCTATATTAGAGGATTTACGGTATAACCTGAAATGCATTCGACTGACGGCAAGTGTGGAGAGACGGTGCGCCGCAGCCTCCCGCAAGCTCTCGCAAATCTTTCAAACTGAATCTTGTCAATCTAAAATGAAGACAGATTCATCAACTGCATAGCTTATTATAGGTATCCACAACATGATAAAAGAACTACAATATGCGTACCTAGATGCGTCATGAGGTGGCGGTACGCTGTAAGAAGTAACAGTACGCAGATGGGTAAAAATCAGAAGTCCCGCTACTGCGTACTGGTGAGTACCGGCCCAATTCAAGCACTGGTTGTGATTATTTATTGCATTTAAATGTGCCTGGAACTGTGGAAACCTGCCTGTGAGGTCTCGGTGACGTGTGCGCACTGCGCGCCGGTCCGCCAAACTTCCGATCCGCCAGCTGTGATTCGCATTGAGTCAATGGACTTTATTTACGCCTTGCGCGGAAAGTAGACCAGGTCGGAGCTGGCGAGCTTTCAGCGCAGTCTCAGCGAGGCTTTTTGCCACGAAACTTCCGCTGCGCCAAGCTGAATCTGTGACGCCTCCCCCTGCTGCGCCGACACACCCATCTTGGGGCAGGCGATCCACCAAACTGCCAAACTGACGGTGCGCAAGGCTGCGCGGGTCGAAACTTGCACTGCGCCGGCTGCGCCACCCTGCGCCACCCTGCGCCGCCCTGCGCTGCGCCACGAAACTAGGGCCCTATGTGTTTTATACTTTACATGTGACCATTCAGTTGCATAAACAAACAGTTGTTTATGGATAGACATTTACTATGCTTTTAGTGATCAGAGGATAGCATTAGTCAGACAATTTAGTTTTAGCATGTCCAATGTGCAGACATTTCAGATAGGAAAGAGGTTTTCTGCTCACCTTTGATTTTAGGCGCCTGGAATTGTCTGAAAAAGGATCTCCTCTGATCGATTCCGGCGGTCCTCAATCAGACGCGGCATCAGAGTCAACCAATCCGGGCTAACAGCACTAAATTATTAACCCCTAGTTCTTTTGTTGGAAGCCCAAGGATAAACTGGAGAACTCTTCAGTTCACAGATATAGTATTTATTCAGGTCACAGGTAAAGTATGGCAGCGCTGGGCTCAGAATGGCAGAGCTCCTGCAGGATCTCAGTCAGAGCCCTGTTTCTGGGTGCTAGTCACATTTTATCTTCTTGGGCTGGGACTGCCCCGTACAGAGGTTGGACTTTCATGCAACCGAGTCTCACTGGACAGCTATATCTGACGTGAACTTACAGAAATGTAATATGAAACATGTACGAGTGTTGTCCTTCAGGCGTGTATCTATTCTAGCAAACCTAACTGTCCGATTAAAGAGGGCCTTGAAGATTCAACGGGTTCCTGCTTATCAGGTTAACTGTCACTCTGTTCTAAGGAGCACAACCAGTGATTTATATGAGTTCAGTGAAAAAGTACGTCTAAAGTGAACAAAGTAGAAGCTAATTCTAACAACCTTATCACAAGGTCACCCATAAAGTTGGAATAATTTGCAAATGTCTTGTCTTTTAGCGCCATACAAATGTTGCATGAATTCATTTCACCTGGGTTGTTGGGACACATAATGTAGTAATTGCACCTGGTCAAAAGTGATCACTGACCCATTTAAGTAGGAATAAACATTGTGTCTGACAATAAAATATTACCACTTTATGGGCAACAATGTACTTGTTAACACAATACATACAATATCTGTGTAAATAGGCTATGTATTTACTGAGCTTTGGTATTATTGCTTGCTAGCTGGCCAGTGCTAGTATCTAATGCCTTGCTAGTATGTTAGAGGCTAGCCCAGTATCTACAGTAGATCACCAACTAGCCATCGTTCCGATGTAACCAAGCTTCTTGAATACAGTATTTGGAGATCAGTTGTTGTAAATTCAACCTCATACCTGCCACCCTCTGCAGTTTTCACAAGTGGTCTTTTTTTTTCATTAGGTTTTAAAATTCCATAATTTCTTCTTTTTTTAAAATTATTTGGTTTTAGTGATAGGATATGACTTGAGAGTGAAAGGGGGAGAGAGATGGGGATGACATGCAGAAATGGCCACCAGTAGGATTCGAACCCAGGGCCGCTGCAGTCAGGACTTGACCTCAGTACGTGGGTAAGTTTTGCAATAGGAAGCACTAAAGGTAAAACAAAAATCAATTGGTTTCATTGATGACATGTGCTGGGCAGACACACCCACACAAAAAGATAAAATAAAAAAAAATACATAATGACGATTCAGAAATGGATAAAAAGGGAGAAAACACAATAAACTTTTTATTATTATATTTTGTATCCCTTTCCAGAACACATACCAACCCCTAGCCCCCTCCCTCTGCCAACACAGCCAGAAGAGAGTTATGGCGCAGATGTGGGTATTTACGGCCTGAAGGTAGATGAGCTTCAGAGAGTGGGCGGACAGTCGGGAATTCTTCTATGCTTATTTGTGTCCAAACTGTCCATATATTGACCAGGAAGATTGACCTCTACCAGCTACCGTAGGTACTGCCTGCCTAGACACGTCTGTTTCTCTCTTCTCTCTCAAACGACCTCAGCTCTAGGACTGTTTGGTGGGTCAGGGTCAGTCATTTGTATTGAAGCCAGTACGTGTGTGTGTGTGTGTGTGTGTGTGTGTGTGTGTGTGTAATGGCTGTAAACCAAAAAGCAAATGAAGGGCTGTGACCGGGGGCGATCCTTGGGAGACGCAGCCAGGCCTGCAGCAAGCAGCAGACGCTTTTTAGACTAAATCAGAGCGGCCTAATTATCCATCCAGACTGGCTTCACTGCATGACTTATGTACCATTATGCAGGACTTGAACAGGATATATAGCAGGATGAAATGAAACACGTTTACGATCCATGTGATCAAATGAGAGTGTTTGTTTGTTGAGATTGTGGTAACAGTAAAATAGTAATAGCAAAAAAAAAAAAAAACAGGGTGAATCTACTGTAGATACAACCTGCACATTTAGGAGGTTTTATAATAGATCCAATGCTGCAGATATTTTAACATTTTTAAAGTACATACACCCTGCAGATAATTAACAGCTGCTTAAATTATCAGCAGCTTTAAAAAGCTTTATGGGGAGTTTTGACTCATGTATAGTTTTCCAGCACGTAACTTTACTGTTCTGGTTCAGTCTCGCAGCTCTCAGTCTTGTTTACAGCCACACCCTTTGGGACTAGCTGGTGAACATTGACAATGAACATGAACATTTTTCTTTTCCCACCCTACACTGCCTCTGGTTGGCTTACCCTGATATTCTTTGCCTAAACCTAACTTATCTCCCTCCTCATGGCTAGACCCAACCAATGAGGGCAACAGGTAGCCTACAAAGAGGCAGAGGTGGTGGGACATGCCTTCTGGCGGAGGACAAAAACAAACAAATACTCAATAAAAAATAATAGCCAGGTGCTTTTGTTCATTGCATGGAGAGTTTTTATTTTCAGAGCAATGGGCCTTTTGAACAACATTTATTTGTTGACCATAGGCTGTCGGATTCTATTTTCATACTATTGGGATAGGGTATTATGAAAATGCTTACAAAATGCTTATATAATGCAATAGAACAGGAAAATAGTTCTTAATATTTGTGTTTGGATTTTCATGAGCCCATAAATGGATACACTCAAATCATTCTGCACAGGAATTTTCTGATGTTTTATAACCTTTATTGCCATCCTTTGTTTTGTCTCCATTAAAGCTTGTTTGGTTAGGTGTTGTAATTTTTCAGGTGTTCAGAGCTTCTTAACACTGTTGGACTGTTAGCTCCTTAACACTGTTGGATAGAAAACCTTTTCTGGGACCACTGAGAGATATACAGTATAAGAACTTACATTAATTACAATTGATATTGTTTATAGGTGAAATATTCCTTTTATTGTAAAGGATACACATTTATATCATTACACCCATTTTAACTATAAAGTTAACATTATAATTCATGAATGTATTCAGTTGGATTTTTGATTAATTTGATAACATTTGAATGCCTTTCATCAGTTTGTTGTTAAAAATCAGTAACACTTTGTTAAATTGTGATAAGCATGGTGGTGGTGGCTCAAATCATGAGTGTCTTTTGTCTTCAAAAGTTAGTTTGAACAAACAGAGTTCCGCACACCTACATTACATTGGGGTGGAGGTAGAAGAAAAAAAAATGGACAAATGAAAACTACAGTATCTGCTTGGCCAGATAAGGTAAATTATTTTTCCCCCTTTTTTGGGGCCATTTAAACTGACCAAACCTATACGCTGATGTAACACTCATGTGTGTACAGATGGTGGGAACAAACCTCCAGCTATTTGTGTGAAAGCGTGACTCCAGGCAACAGGAGAGAAATTTTCGTCAAGGTGAATAATCAGAGAAAGTAGAATGGTTTGGCAACGGACACAGCTGAGCAGAGAGGAGCTGAGAGGCCTTCAGCAGATTGTCTGTCGAATGAATTCGACGACACGTCCCCAAGGACCAAATAACAGGGAGATGCTGAGAAACACTCATTGCTGCTCTGATTGCCATATTCTCCAGATAATTAACTGTCAAGGTTCTTGTCACCCCCCTCCCCCCTTCCACAACTCCCTCTCCTCTTCTTTTTTCTCTATCACCTTCTCTCTCTCTCGCTCTCTCTATCATCTACTTCATGGTGGTGTGACGGAGCTTGATCTGCCTCTCATTACTTACTGGCACATATTAGCTGCATTTATCTATGAGCAATCGGCTATCGCACGGAGCAGGGGAAGGAGGCAGGCTTGTGGTAGGGTGATGGGAGGAAGAGGAGGAGGATGAGTGAATCGAGGTGGAACTAATTTTTTGACAGGTCCTTGATATGGGTTGGGGGGTGTAACAAAACTGGGACTCAGCCTCTGAAATCCTCTGGGTTGGGGGGGCGGAGGGGTATTTTGTTATTCACCCGAGTGACGCTGCTGTCTGGTAGCATGCAGACCCTATAGATCAGGGGTCTGCAACAAATAGCTCGCTTCCCATTTCTGAGTGACTCAGAAGGTTCAGATTCTATGTACACAAATTTGACACAAAGTCACTTTTTAACCCGGTTTAAATTTCTATCCAGTAAAATTAGCAGACATCCCATCCTCTTCTGATACAAAATCATTCTTTGCTAATTAACTGAATGAGTTATGCTGCTAAGTTTGGTTAAAGTGCTGTAACATGAGGGGGATTTTGGCAGGCTAGCAAGTAAACAGATGAATAAAAGGCAAACAATATATTATTTCAGGAGGCATACAAAACATGTTTAATCACAAATGTGAATGAAAAAGTTGTCGATAAAAGATTGTTGTGCGTCACTTCACCACTACCCACAGCAACTTTTAATTGGACTTTCTGACTGGTAGCAGCCTACAAACATGGAAGCAGGGGCGGATCTACCGAGGTGGCATAGGGTGGCAAATGCCACCCTAAAAGAAAGCCTTGCCACCCCTGCTGGCACCCCAGTTTGCAGCAACGAATTCAAAGAAAAGTTATGTCCAATTTGACATTTAGGAGCGCAAATTTCCAATGTCCGACTGCAGTGAATGCAGCACGAGATTACGTCAGAGCAGCAAGACGCTGCTTTGTTTAGAAAAATTGAGTGGGGTGATTCGCGAAGCGAGGGAAGGTGCGTGTCCACAGGCAGCGGTGTTTCCCCGCGTCCCATTCATCGTCTATGTGAAAAGCCGTGCAATGCATTCTGGTAGCGTCGCGGCGAATGTTGAGAGACGGCGCGTGAGTTGGCCGCTTCTCATTTGCCTAAAGTTGAAGTCGAATCTACTTTATGCTAATCAGAGGCACCGGGCTCGACTCGCCGCCTCGGGAACACTCGCGAAAAACTTCTAAACTGAATGTTGTCGATCTAAAATAAAAGACAGATTCAGCAACTGCATAGCTTATTTCTCGCTTAAAATGTTTTCAGAAATACCTTTCGGTGAACTATTTTCGTAAAATAAGAGAAAGTTTCCAAACGAGCCGCCAAGTTGGTCTGAGTGAACTCTGGAGCAGACAGGACAGCAGTGAAAGCGATCGTCCAATCAGGTGCAGCCATGAACTGTACGCGTGATTGTATGAAGGAGAGCACCTGTCAATCATCCTCTAGTGGCCGCCCACCAAGCGTGCAATACTGGGAAGCGGCGCGTCCACTCGCGTTCAAAATCGCCCCTGTGGACACGTACCTGGAGCCAGGAGTCACAAGGAAAGGAGGCAAGGGAGGAAAGAGCTTAAAAACTGATTAACTATCTATCACAAAATGAAATAATAATGAAAGCACAGTGCTAGTATAGTTGCGATGCTGATTTGAGATGATAAAAATCAGGTTGAAGAACGTTTATTTCGCTAACTATACATGTAATGTTAGCCAGGTCTGACGTTAGTTCTTTGTAAAGTAGGAGAGAAAGCTAATATTGATTCAACGTCTGTCAAGGAAAACATTGTACTAATGTTACTTTGAATCTTACAGAAATGAAGAGGAAAGGTAGCATATTTAGTTTTTTCTGACCAAAGAAAAAGGAGAGAAAAATAGAAAATGAACTGAGCAAGGTAGACGGAGGAGATGAGGTGGAAGGAGAGAGAAAAGAGGTGGAAGGAAAGAGAAAAGAGGTGGAAGGAGAGAGAGAAAGGCAACAGAAAGGTGACAGAGATAGAATACAAGGCCAAGGCGACCAGGGACAGGAGGAGGTGGGAGAACACCACAGCGGTCAAGATATGGAGGAGGGAGAGCATAAATGTAATGTAAATGGCAGCCTGTGCCCTCATGTAGTGTGTACATACTATTTCTCATCAAACTGTGATAACTGTGAGTAAATTCAGTATCGATCCGCCCCTGTATGGAAGTAAAGAAACTACACTCAAAAGACAACACTCAAAAGAGAACACTTTACATTTACCAAACACCACAGTAACAGTTTGTTGGTGATGAATGCAGAGGCTTAAACTCTACTAAAAGGACCATGTTCAACTTGTTGCCACGAGTAGCTCTCAGTCACTTAGTTCTCAGAGCAAAGAAGGTTGGAGACTGCTACAGAAACATTAGTTTCAAACTGAGATGTTTGGAACAGAAAAGCAAAGCTTAAGTGCTAAAGAGAACAAGAAATCTACAAGGGAGAGTTTGGCTTTTTGGCAATCTCTAAATTGGACCATATGAACATCATGCTGCATTGAAGAAGACTTGAAACTAGAGAGTGAGACCATAAACTCATGTTGATAATATTTGCTGCAGTTAAAAAAAAAAAAAAAAAATGATATACCCCATCCCTGATGTTGACCCCCATCCCCCTCTCTCTCTCTGAATGTCCTATAATTCTGCTGATATATTGGCCTCGCAAAAATACTTTGCATTGATCAGTGTTAGTTAATAATCTATGGTTGTGTACACTGAACATATGGACTCAGGATGTGGTAAGTATGATATTATATTTTATATAATATATATTTTTATATAGTTTATATATATTATATATATATATATATATATATATATATATATAAAGAGAGAGAGAGAGAGAGAGAGAGAGAGAGAGAGAGAGAGAGAGAAGCGTTCATTGCAGCTGCAGAACGCCGATGCCTCTGTGAATGAAATGCCACACTTCACGCCCGAAGTGAAAAGTAAATTCTGACTCGCCTAGTAACTGCACCTGCCATGTTTGTTTTTGTTGATAATGCCACATTTCCACCTCCTTGCCTGCTTTGCATAGAGCACAGGAGAAATGAGATCAGATCACAATGCAGAGGAGAAATGCCAGCCGTGAATGCAAAGAGCGTGATCAGACTGTTCATCAAACATTGTGTGTACCATCCGGTGACGCTACAGAAGTAGTTAGAATGTAGTTCTGCCCTCATTAACAATTTTCCATAAGGAGATAATAAGAAACAAATAACAACAAGGCATTAAAATAAATGGAAGGACAGAAGAAAGAGTGTTACTGTTAGATTGTCTGAATGAGTGGCTGAGACTATCAGCCTTCAGAAAGGGTCAACACTCGTAGTCCCAAAGATTGATCCTCTAATTAAAAATCTCGAACCACAAGCTCCCTTGTTATCAATGCAATTTTCTCTAAATACAACAGTGACAATAAATATTTATTATTTGCACCAGAGCCTTGGGCCATAACAAGATATATAAGGGGGCCAGAGCTATTTGTCAAGTCTCCTGCTTCTGCCCCCTCTTCCTCCTAGACGGGAGTCTCTCCTCTCTCTTCCCCTCTTTTGCTGCTATCTGTCTGTCTGTACTTGCTTAGGAGTGATTTATGAAAATTCTGACAGAAAGTTATGGACAAAAACTTGCTTGGTATATTGGGCTGCTTAATCGTAGAATGTAGTCTCTATTAAAGCTACTGTTGGTAATCTTGAGAAAGAAGCAAGATTAAGCTAGACGTATCTAAATGGTTAACCAAGCCCAGTGTTGCCAACTCTTTTCCAATTTAATTAGGTCGCAGCATTAGCTCCAAAAGTCGTTAAAACTAGCAAAGTTACCAAGTTGCCCACAGTGACAACCCGTCTCCTCAGGCCTTCTTCCAAAGCCACTCCACCAAAATGATTATGATGAACGTAAACAATGAACATGGCTGGTTTTACTACTCACAACTGTCAAGCTAGCAGTGCAATAAGTGCATGCATAATAGCCTCCCTATACCATAATGTCTTTTAAACATAGTCCATCAGCAGTGATGGTATTTCTCTCTCCTAGACACAATCCTAAAATTTGTCAACCTTTAAACCATTTAAAAAGTTTGAAAAAAAGCAATCAATGTTGATTGAAGTTTTATTCTATTTGCTGGAAAAGGATAGTGTCTGTGTGTCTGTTTATGTGCCATATGTTAGAGTCTGGAAATGCCTTCTAGTTAAACTGGCTGCCTTGTGACATCCACAAGACAAATCCTTGGATGGAATGGTTTGGATGGGAAATGGCCACCTGATTGTTTATACTGCCTCCTTAACAAAATTACAGCAGTATGAGTGGAACGGAGTGATCAATCAACCCACGGCATGATGGTACATTTCCACAACAAACCAGACAGGAAATGGCAAGAGTCGAGAAAAATGTTCACATTTACATGCTCAAGTTTGACCATTTCTTTGACCATTTTCAAAGTTGTGGCGACAAGAGCAGTGGTAAGCACTGATGCCTGGGTTTGATCCTGCACATCTGAAGACATAGGGCCCTAGTTTCGTAGACCAGGCGCAGTCAGCATTCTGCGCACCTGCGCCACGCCGACGGGGTGTGTCCTTCTGGACTTTGCAAGTTTCGTGCACCGCGCAGGCTCGCGCAGGCAAGTGGGAAAGAGGGAGGAGAAGAAGGCGTGAGTGGGAGACGAGGAGGAGACGAGGCGTGGACTGGGATTAATACAGCCGATTCAGATCTTCACCAATCAAATGAGCTCCTCTCCTCACCTTTAATGCGTTAGGGGAGGTTCAGTGCAAGATCCGTCACTTGACAACCCGATGACAGAAGCAGCGCCGCCGCTCCCACCACGCACATCACGCGCTGTGCGCGCGTATCATAATAATAACAATGCCGATATTATAAAAAACAGGAGAGAGAGAGGAAGATGTTTTGGTCCGAGAGGCTGAGTTTCCGTTACGCGTGCCATCCGCCTTTGATCTGACGTCAGATGTGACGGGACAATCTATATAGATATAAATTCACGTGTTGATTCAATCAGTTGCATTAAATAGTGTTTGTTGTGATTATGTATTGCATTTAAATGTGCCTGGAACTGTGGAAACCTGCCTGTGAGGTCTCGGTGACGTGTGCGCACTGCGCGCCGTCAGCCAAACTTCCACTCCGCCAGCTGTGATTCGCATTGAATGAATGGACTTTATTTACGCCTTGCGCCGAGAGTAGACCAGGTTGGAGCTGGCGAGCTTTCAGCGCAGTCTCGGCGAGGCTTTTTGCCACGAAACTTCCGCTACGCCAAGCTGAATCTGTGACGCCTCCCCCTGCTGCGCCCCCACACCCATCTTGGCGCAGATGGAAAACAAATTGCTCTATCACTATCCTTCCCCTACGTTTCAATTCATGGCCGTCTCAATTTTTTGTATCAATCTTAGTGACCTGGGACTTTAACAGAGCTTTTTCATCCGTCCGTGGTGCCGTCCGTGGTGCCTCCATCCCGGACACAACCTCTTGCTTTTTACAGTCAGTGTTGTAGAGCAATATAAGCACTTTAGTAACATTTCTTTGTGTTCATTGTGTGTGACGTTGTTAGCTGATGCTATAGGCTAGGACATAGTAATGGTAGGCTACAAAAACAACCAATATAAACATGGCAACATAATACACTCTTTTGCTCGAGGAGTAATTACTAATACATTCTCAGACATGTTTGTTTGAAATATCAACCTCATCACCTGAAAGAATACTGGTGAAGTGGTATTGGATGACATGTTGTCATAGCTTCTTGGTACATAAGGGCTACCGTCTGTGCTCTCCATCCGCGCTCTCCGTCAGCGCTGTCGGTCCGCGCTCTCCGTCAGCGCTCTCCGTCCGTGCTGTCGGTCAGCGCTCTGCGTCAGTACTCTCTGTCAGTACTCTCCGCCAGCGTTGTCGGTGCGCGTTCTCCGTCCGCGTTCTCCGTCCGCGCTCTCTTTCGTTACGCAACGAAAGGAGCTGAATCTGAACAGCCTGTAGGAGCACCGTTTAATCGGAGGGTGGGCTGCAGAGACCATGCAGGAGTTGCTTTTTTTCCTTATCCTGGGAGTTAACAGGCTCAGGGAGGACCAGTTTATAGGTGTAGAGACCAGGGAAAACGTGTTTTTCATAATATGGCCCCTTTAATAACTAACTAGTCTCAACCCTAGTCTTAAAAAGGATACTGATAGTGGGTACTCATGCGCCAATTCCACCAGAATCAAAAGGCAACCACAAGCTGGCAACCCTCAACAAACGAAGGAAAATACCCCCAAGATGCTGTTTTTTGGGGGTAATTCTATTCTAATATTCTAGCCTCTTTGGACACACTGAGGCAAGATTAACGCCACCAAATGGTAGTGAGTCCAAATGAAGCTTCGTGAAGCATTTTCTTTATTTTCTGAGCCCAATAGATGGTGCTCTCTGTTCAACAAAGGGTTGAAGGCCGATATATTTCCATTGCTTTCAACCCTTTTCTGAGCGCCATCTATTGGCAAATATTAATTTGGACATCACTACCAAATGAGTTGGAATCCTGGAGTAGCCCCCACTTGTGAGGGAATGTGGCAAAAAGGGACTCCACACAAGGGTATAGTTAACAGCAAATATAATTTATTAAACTATGGTTCCCTAAAATGAAAAAGGGATTGTGCAGATCAGCAGTCAGTAAGAAAAGCCAGGTGGATAGCATGTTGGTTGGCAGTCAGTGAGCATGTGGACCAGCCTCTTTAGCTGGGAAGGCCCAGGCGAGCTGAATCAAGTTTGACGACCCTTCCTCAATAGCCAACTGCCTGCTGATTGGCCAGGACAGTCTTCAAGACATCTCTAGTGTGAGTATGCTTATTGTCTGGTGTGACAAGTGGATTATCAGGGATTTTTATTATTCAAATGCAGTGTCCCATTGTATTCATAGTTTCAATTATTCTTTCTTTTTTTTGTATTGTCTCTTTGTTTTTTTTCCCCCTCAAATATTCTGTGGCCTTCACTGGTTGAATGGGTTGTGTTGACACATTTCACTTAACAAGTGAAATATTCTGCAATAAAATGCTGTTTACTCTTATGGATTAACTCATTGTTCTTGTCAGGCCGACTTACAGTGTAAACTTACCCCAGCATTTAAAAAACAAAATCAATTCAAATAGGTTTTTCTAGCAACTTTTAATTCAAATAATCAGTAACAGACTCAATCAGCTGAGCCCGATCAGGTCTGGATCCTGATGTTACCTCCCAGTCCCATCTACAAACATCTCTGCTTTCAGCTCTAGCTGATAATATGTTATTACCTTCAGCCTGCTGGTCCAAGGCAAAGAGACAGCCGTATCCGTCTCAATCTCTTCCAGTACGTTGCCATAATGTCCCTGATTATTCGAGCCCAAATTAAATTCAGACCGGATATTAGCAATACACAAGCTCTCGTCAACAGTGCCATTTCCCTGGCATATGCAGGACATTATCCAGAAAGCATTGCTCTCTGCCCAATTAATCCCCCTCTACTGCAAATGTGCGCACGCACACACACACACACACACACACACACACACACACACACACACACACACAACCACAGAGTGCATGAACACTTACACACCTCCTTGCCCATCTAAATGCAGTCTGATGTTATGCCAACGTACAACCAGAAAACACAAAGAGCACAGCAGCCAGCCAAACAGTGTGAACAATGCTGCAGTGATTAGTGATTTGGGATTGTTTTTCAGGGCGTGTAAATTGAAAAATTCCAGCTGGTAAGCATGCAGAATTGATTCTGCAGAGGAGGCCGGGTTGATGCGTTTAGCAATTGTCCACACAAGCAAAATAATTCAATGGTAATAGGAACGGCAGCTCGAGAGGGAGGGCAGGAATTGCATTTAAGTGGAAAGAACATTGAGTCAACATTTCTTTCTTTGTTGTTGGAGAGTGGAGTGTACACTGTGGCTTTATGAGAATCTCTCTTTGCTTTGTGCATGCAGTGAGAGAGAGAGAGAGAGAGAGAGAGAGAGAGAGAGAGAGAGAGAGAGAGAAGGGGGGGCGCAGCCAAAATAGTGTTGTACATTGTGTTTTCCCTTTAATAGAATTCTTTGATGATAGAAGAGTCAGGGTCAACTTATGTCTCGCTACAGGTCAGTGTGTTTTTTTCTATTAGAGCTACTAATATGTACTTTCATTCCTCTCAGTGATGAGAGTGGTTTAGAAACTTTGTCATACTGCCCCCTTGGAAGCAAAATAACATTAATGCTGGATATATGTTGACTGTAAAAAAGAAATATATATTTTTCTGCACCTCTCAGCTGTGGTCACTGGGTTATGATGACACTATAATCACCAAGACAACATAACAAATAACTGCTGTATTACTATTGGTCAAGAGACAAGAGAAGGCAGAAGATTAGATATGTTCCAGATTATATAAACCTTTTATTTCTACTGAAGATGAGCTCAATTGAAATGTCTCTTATAATCCCTCATTTCACAAGTACTACTCTTAAAAGTCACTACAAGGACAGTAAGGAGAAGTTGAACCAAGAACTCCATGGATGTTTAGTGTATAGTTTCTTATGATAACATGCATACAATTTCAAAATAAATATCCTGCAGAGTTGTTTTTTAGGTTTACTGATATGCAACAAAAGTACTCGGACACGCCACACTGCCTGTGTGAGCGTCACGGAACCTTTTACGTTTTATCCAGGAGATCAGCCATGTGTTGGCTGCTTGTTCACACCAAATTCACGGGTGTTTGACTGCAGGATCAGCTGTGTTCGTGAAAACACACCTTAAGGCTTAGGAAGAGTTTGCGGTTTGGGTTGGATAAATAGTCCATCCATCCATCGTCTACCGCTTATCCTGTATTCAGGGTCGCGGGGGGCTGGAGCTGATCCCAGCTGTTGGATAAATAGTTTATGTAATATAAATAATTAAATATAATATCATTTGTTAAAGGTCCCATATTATACTGATTTTCATCAATCCCACACAGCTGTCAGAGGTCCAACAACACTGGATTCGATATGCATTGCCCCAAACTCATCCTGTGGTCCTGAATTTCAGCTGACTAAAAGTTGCTCAAATGAGCTCTGCTGAGAACAGGCTGTTTCTGTGTCTGCACCTTTAAATGCTAATGAGCTCCGTCTGTCAACGCCTACTTGGAGAGCCATAGAGAGGATGCTGCTTACGCTAGCGGCAGCATGCACCAATGTTTACGTGGATGTATGGCTATGGCTCACCTATGTGGCTCAGGTGAAGTTGCTGGGTCCCGTATGGTTGGGACAGATCCTTTTACGAGGGTCTAGTGTCGAGGCAAAGCCAGCTTTGTTCTGACCCTCATTATTGAAGCAGTCCGATGTGAAGTGGTTAGCACACACATACAAGCTAACACGAACCGTAGCCGGCACATTGTCATTAAAAATGAAACGCAACCACCGTCTCTTCTGATTCTTCTGTAGCTGGGACCGAATATAAGCACTTATGTTGATTTGTACAACCAACAACAGAGCATGCGTGTCTAGCTCTGAGCGACGACATTGTGAAACACCGCTATCTCACTGCTGTCTCACCGCAGGACACACCGAAGCTTCACCTCGGTGATGAACGCCCCCTCTTGGATATCTCCTGTGATCAGAGGAGTTTAGTCTATGCAAATGACTCCCTTCATTACGTAACAACGGGAGCTGAATCTGAACAGCCTGAAACCCTGTTTTACATAATATGGGACCTTTAAGTAACAGATCTAAGGTAAAATAAGTCATCCTCCACTTGGTTTTACACAACCACGTAACATCCATCCATTCATCAACCGCTTATCTGTTCAGGGTTGAGGGGGTGTTGGAGCCGATTCTAGATGATATTGGGCAAAGACTATCACAGGGCTGACATGTAGAGACAGACAGGTAACCGGTCTATCACAGGGCTGACATGTAGAGACAGACAGGTAAGTAGTCTATCACAGGGCTGACATGTAGAGACAGACAGGTAACCAGTCTATCACAGGGCTGACATGTAGAGACAGACAGGTAACCAGTCTATCACAGGGCTGACATGTAGAGACAGACAGGTAACCAGTCTATCACAGGGCTGACATGTAGAGACAGACAGGTAACCAGTCTATCACAGGGCTGACATGTAGAGACAGACAGGTAACCAGTCTATCACAGGGCTGATATGTAGAGATAGACAGGTAACCGGTCTATCACACGGCTGACATGTAGAGACAGACAGGTAACCAGTCTATCACAGGGAGACATGTAGAGACAGACAGGTAAGTAGTCTATCACAGGGCTGACATGTAGAGACAGACAGGTAACCAGTCTATCACAGGCTGACATGTAGAGACAGACAGGTAACCAGTCTATCACAGGGCTGACATGTAGAGACAGACAGGTAACCAGTCTATCACAGGGCTGACATGTAGAGACAGACAGGTAACCAGTCTATCACAGGGCTCACATGTAGAGACAGACAGGTAACCAGTCTATCACAGGGCTGACATGTAGAGACAGACAGGTAACCAGTCTATCACAGGGCTCACATGTAGAGACAGACAGGTAACCAGTCTATCACAGGGCTGACATGTAGAGACAGACAGGTAACCAGTCTATCACAGGGCTCACATGTAGAGACAGACAGGTAACCAGTCTATCACAGGGCTGATATGTAGAGACAGACAGGTAACCAGTCTATCACAGGGCTGATATGTAGAGACAGACAGGTAACCGGTCTATCACAGGGCTGACATGTAGAGACAGACAGGTAACTAGTCTATCATAGATTGCCCACACTAACACGGAGAGAACATGCAAACTCCACACAGAAGGAACCCAAACCTGCAAATATGCAGTTTTAAAAAAAAGAATAATTTCCCCAAAAATCTGGTCACAGTACTTTTTCGGAAATGTTATTCAAACAGGAGGAAATACGCTTTTTAGTGTATTTGTTGGGGATCATATTCAGCAGTGGATTACAGTTTTTTTTGATTGCTTTGACGCAGTAGTCGACTCAAAATCCACATTCTTCAAAACTGTTAACGCAAAGGCCTAAACAGTGGCACCAATGGTCAAAATGACTAATTTTGCCTGCAAAAGGCTCTAACTCCACCAAAACATTTAAAATATGGACCAAAAGCAAATTTTGCCCTCAAACACCACAACTTGCACACAAGTGCATAAGCGCTTCCAATCAGTCATTAGACAAGGGGCATCAAAATACAAAATTCAGCTCTCAATGTGAATCAGTGCTGCATTACTGGTCAGCAGCTTACATATCAGTGCCAATTTGCTTTCTTGCAAAAAATAGATCCAGAATCATATACAATGATTTTTCAAATTTTATTGAATGCAGTATTCATTCTTTTTTTTTTTAGATTGTGGCTAAGAAATGAAATATTCCAACAGAAACCACATATATAGTATGAAAGAAAAAATACAGTAAAATCCATCACTGTGTAAGACATAAGGAAAATAAAAATAAAAAATTCTGTACAATAAAGAAAGAAATCTCTTCTAGTCAATTCTCTCTTGAGGAATAGGCCACATGGCCTCATCTACATCGCACTCAATATTTTCTCTTGCGATGCTCCTAGGGAAAAATCTTCTTGCATGCCTGATCCAGCCTTGGCATGCCTCTGCATCTATATCTTGGGCAGCAGCGGTCATTGCATCGATCAAGGGCATCTGGTCATAGGGGCGATGATCGTAAACCTTCCATCTCCATGCACTGAAGAATTCCTCTATAGGATTTAAAAATGGAGAGTATGGAGGAAGGAATTGTGTCATCATCCTCGGGTGCCCTGCAAACCACTCATTCACCACACGAGAGTGGTGGAATGCCACATTGTCCCAGATGATTACAAACAGAGGCATGCCAGGCCTCAACAGCCCTCTTTCCTGAGGAGGGATGAGCCTGTCATGCAGGATGTTCAAAAATGCAATGAGGCGCTCACTATTGTAGGGACCAATAGTTGGAATATGGCAGAGGACACCATCATTAGAAATAGCAGCACACATAGTAATGTTGGCGCCCCTCTGCCCTGGAACTGTAATAGTGGCCCTATGCCCAATGAGGTTCCTCCCACGTCGCCTTACTTTACAGAGGTTGAAGCCGGCTTCATCCACATAGATGAAAACATGATGTGCCCCCTCAGCTTCAAGCTCCATGATACGCTAAAGAAAAAAAGCAAAATTACAATTGCATACAGTAAAAGTACCTCCAGTTTACTGTAACTGCATGATATGCCAAGGCATAAGAGTATACGTAGTACTGTAATGTGTCCTTACCTCCACATATTGGCATCTGGCCTCCTTCACAGCATCTGAGTTCCTCTGGAAGGGAACTGTGTAGAGCTGTTTCATTGCCATATTGTTCCTTCTAAGCACACGGGTTATTGTGGTCTCACTCAAAGTATTTATATTTCTAAATACCCCCTGATCTGCAATCACTGCTGCCCTGATTTCCCGCAACCTAATGGCATTATTTGCCAGAACCATGTTGACAATGGCTGCCTCCTGCTCAGCATTCAAAAGTCTTCGTCTACCACCACCGACTGGTAGCCTTTCGATTCTATAAACAACACATGAAATGTGGAAAAAAATACATGAAATAATGTATATCACTACGGATATATCTGTATATACTGTATAAGTGACATTACCTGTTCTCCAGTCGAAAATTTCTGACAATGGATGCAACCGTGTTTCTATTGACAACAGGTTGGACTCTTTGTCCAGCCTCTCTAAATGAAAGACCATGATTTACCACATGATCAATCAAAGTTGCCCGAATTTCATCAGTAACTTGAGCCCTTCCAGCTACACCTCCACCTCGCACACGGACTCCTCTTCCTCGGACTCCTCTTCCCCTGAGCCCTCTACCTCTCACTCTCATCTGCCTTAGACCATCCATGCTTGCAAGTTACAACACACAACGTGGCACCTTTTAAGCCTGCAGACTGATTGCTAATTGAAAAGTTGTGTGCAGCAGTGTCAAACAGGTGCTTCAGTGATTTCATACTGGTCAAGAAGTTTCTAAGAGATGGGAACATATATTTTCTGTTTGGTTACCACAGCTAAAGCAATGGAGTTTGGACTGCTTGAATGACATCTGCGTTAACTGATTTGCAAAAGGGTGCGGGAAGTGTGTCAAAACAATGACAATGGGTTAACTCATTTGCAAGAGGTGTCTTTTGCTCTGCTGAGAGAGTGATGATGAAGACTGAGAGGTTACCAGTTTCTTCAACCAGGTCAATGCAATCAAAAAAAACTGTAATCCACATTCAGCACTCTAGGCAGGAATGTGTGTTTGGAACAAAATGAACTACTTGGAGTAACAGTGGACCTCTATGGCAAAAGGGAAGAACATATATCTGGCTTAGACACACAATACTCGTTAGTGGATATATCCAGTGTCTTGTCATGGGTTTGATCGACAAGAAAAACCAACATAGAGCATATCAGACTTATCCCTTTAATACAAAAATAAAACAAGCCAATATTGGCTCAATATATTGCTCTGGGATCTTATCTTTACATTAAACCTTTGTGCCGACAGTAGGAAGACAATGCTATGCATCAGCCCGAGCCGGTTGGTCTGTGATTACGTTAACAAATAGCATTCACCATTCAAGTCAACAGAAAGGTTTTCAATGACAGCTAGCATGACAAAAGGTCAGCGGCAGGCTCAGCACTGCTAATTAAGTCCAATTGGTGAATGTCAGATCCACAAAGGGCAACGCTAATCCCCAGTCCTGCCTAAATATGGATCTCTGTGTGTGTGTGTGTGTGTGTGTGAGTGTGTGTAGGAAGATAGCCGAGGCAGGGACTGAGGTGATGGGTAGAGATGTGTGTTCATACTGGAGTTAGTTGCAAGACGCTAAACACCAAGCTGCTGTATTTGACACATTGGGAGTGAGAATGGCTTGGATCTGTACAGCTCATAGACCGTTTATGTAGACTTAAGCCCAAGTTATGCTTCCGCATCAACACAACGCAAGGGGGCTTGCGGACCCCTTACGTCCTTGCGGACCCCCCTTACGTCCAACGCAAGGGCCTGACGTGCACCTCCCAAAAATCCTAGATGCGCGTCGAGGCGACACAACGCCAACGCAACACAACGCCAACGCAACACCAACGCAGCGGCATTGACTGGGATTGGTCCGCTAACTACATCCGCTGGAGACCGCCATTTAAACTTTTAAAAGGCTACTTTTATTGTTTTCACCTCGTTTTATTGTTTGCACCTTGTCGCTTTTGCACAAAGAAATAAAACACCAAGTTCTGAAAAATTGTGGCTGTTTAAAGCCGGAAAGTAAACAAATAGGCTATAACGAGGCTAACGACGATATACGCCAAGAGTCTCGGTTGGTCGGTCAGTCTTTACAAAAAACATAGCGCCCTCTACCGGTGTGGCATTGAATTGCATTTCGACACGTAAACCCAACGCAGAACCATCACGGTCTCCAAGCAACTGCGTGGCCGTTGCGTTGCCGTTGCGTGATCACTACGCGGAAGCATAATCAGGGCTTTAGCCGCCATGACGTCACACATCACCATGTTCAACTAACTTTCATGAACTGAAGCAACTTAACTTGTTGCTTTTCAGAATCAGCTTTATTTGGCCATGTATGTGTGCAAATACAAGGAATTTGACTTTTTTAAATCTCTTTCCATGAATATATAACCTTTTCCTGCTGTTTTTTTGCAGGAATGCAGATTGGTGAATGCACCGGCCTTCTCCCTCTTTCCTCGCCGTCTCCGGGTCGCTGTGGGAGGAGGTGTGCGTCGGTGCAATGTTTGATTAGCATGCCTCTCTGGGGATGTGTATGTGTCTCTGACAGTGTGGCCACATGTAGCTTCTAATGAGCCCCAGTGGTGGCCCTTCAGTGGGCATGCCTATTGATCATTAGCTTGCTGTCCGCAATCTAATTTCCAACAAAGAAGACGCCAGTTGCAGCGAGAGGCTGATCAAATTGCTTGTTACTGGGCATGTGTGCGTTGGTGTGTGTGTGTGTGTGTGAGACGGTACATCTAGCTGGGTGTTCAGAATGTGCCATCTGATGTGGAAAGTCCAGGTTTGATGTGTGTGTGTGTGTGTGACGTGTGTGTCGAGGCAGCAGGTCGCCTCTACCTATTAGGATGTTTAAACTAAGAAAGCCAGGGGGCTAGCACGTTAGGGGGACATCACAGTGGTAAAGTGAGCCAACGCTGGCTTTTACTTTAATGTAGAACATGGTGGAAACACTGTGATCCACCTCATGTATGATCAGCCTGGCGTCACTCTCAGGGTGTCAAATACACACTCTTGGGCCCAGGCATCTGGTACCGACTCCCTTTAGTGTCTATATGAGACTTTCAACTAACTCCAATGTAAACCCAGCCATGTCATTATCAGAAGCTCAGTGCAATGGATGCAATATAACGGCCGATCAATTCTGTAACGGCGGGCGGGAGCGGAGGTCAATGGGTCAAACCAACACAGGACTGGTAACACATGTTGTTAGCATCATTATCTGATGCTGAGAGATGCACACACACACATGCTTTCATGAAGAAGGAAAAGAATAGTTTAGTGATTAATTATTTTAATGGTTTACTGTAATTAATATAATACATTTAAAGTGTTAAACAAATACTTAATATGGCTCTTTTATAGGATTACAAACGCATTATATCATTTTGTCAATCATTTATAATCTTCACAGGAAGAGTTATATTGCTGAATACATCAATGAAATTGTATAGATTATTGCTAAATAACGAGGGTTGAAATAAAGTTTAGCCATTTATTGGATTCTGTTAAATATTTGAGTGTTTATTTGTGTATCCTTCACTTTGTGATGCTTTCCTCTCACGACAAATGTGTCACCATATGACCAGCGCTCATTTACACATGAATGGTTGTGGTGTCCATGTTTCTGCACCTTTTCCTACCTTCAGTATGAATCTTCAGTAATGACATACTGATATCAAACGCTTTTAGAAACAGCTTCAGTAGGATTGAATATGAGACTATAGACGAGACCACGATGTTGCGTTTCAACACACGCACACACGCTTAGCAGCATAACAACAATAGAACATCAACAAACACTTCATCACCATGACAAGTCCACAACTGTATGCACAATGTGCACTGCCCAGACAGGTGCACACACATTTATACACACCCAGTAGCTGCTGCACAGAGACACGCGCACACACATGCACACACACACAAATGCACCTGATTTCCATGACAATTAAAGCGGCGGTGTTAGATGCAGGAGGGCATTTGCACAGCAGGAGGCTAATGTGGATCCCTGCATGCTCGGCCAGGTGGCTGCGTCCTTCCTTGGCCACCCACGCTTTGTGTGCATGTGTGTGTGTGTGTGTGTGTGTGTGTGTGTGTGTGGGGGGGGGGGGGGGGGGGGGGGGTGAAGACATTTTGTTTTAATCAAAATATTCGTAGGCTCATATAAGCAGTGCAGTAAAGGCTTTTTAGTGAGGCCACTCTCATGTATTTCACAGTCCATCAGAATAATTGGCCAGGGCTTTTTGGATTTTCTGATAAAAGGTAGAGACATTATATATACTACGGAAGGATATGGAGAGTCCCTTCCAGTGTCCATGATTGGACCTTAATTTAGAAGAAAAAAATATATATATAATATTGTAATATAGGGCTGCACGGTGGTTTAGTGGGTAGCACTGTGGCCTCACAGCGAGAGGAACCCCGGTTCTGTGTGGAGTTTGCATGTTCTCCCTGTGTAAGCGTGGGTTCTCTCCGGGTTCTCCGGCTTCCTCCCACAGTCCAAAGACATGCAGGATGGGGATAGGTTCATTGCCCCTCTAAATTGCCCGTAGGTGTGAATGTGAGCGTGAATGGTTGTTTGTCTCTACATGTCGGCCCTGTGATAGACTGGCGACCTGTCCAGGTGAACCCTGCCTTCGCCCAATGACAGCTGGGATCAGCTCCAGCCCCCCCGCAACCCTGAATACAGGATAAGCGGTAGAAAATGGATGGATGGATAATATATATAATATATGTACAGAAGTCAATTTTTTTATCCTGTTTGAATTGTACCAATAATTACACATTTGATGTTTGTCAATGTAAAACATAATTTTAGACATCAGGAAGGTCACTTTTTGTTGTTTAATTGTTGAAGTATAAGATGGTGAAATAATGTCATTATAAAGAGTACACACCCAAAAGTGTGGTTAGTGTTGTCTCTCTCTGAAGCTACGATGTCTGTGTGTCCGGTACCCGGATGTAACGTTACTATAACAACAGGTCTCTCTGTATGTTGGGTACCAGGATGTAACGTTACTATAACAACAGGTCTCTCTGTGTGTTGGGTACCAGGATGTAACGTTACTATAACAACAGGTCTCTGTGTGTGAAACTGAATGGCCTAACGCACGGTCACAACAATTATGTGGTTAACTCGAGTTCTAAGAAAATATGTGCTCAGGTTTAGGCAACAAAACCAGTTACCTAGCTTTAGGGAAAACATCAAGTTTTGGCTTAAAATAACTGTCTCCTGAGAAAACAATGTAGCATGAGTATGAAATATAAACATCATTAACGTAGCTTTCGGGCACGCTCACCACATCCTGGGGGTGAAAGTCCTGCGTTTGTTTGACCCATCCACCTTTACCCCCTTTGCACTGTGTGGCTTTGTTTTCAGCAGAGCATTTTCTCAGAGAATCAAATAAATACATGGATTGGTTTACTTTGTATTTACTTGAGAGCCTCGTTCGTCTCATACAGATATTAAAGGGTCACTATCAGATTTAGAGGGGCTTGACAAAGTGGGAATGCTCTGGGAATGAGAACATATCTGTCAACAAAATACCAAAGAAAAGGAGAAATTATTAATTGAATTAATTACTTTTTATTGTTTATTTAAAATAAGCATATCATTTTAAAAAAGTGGCTATGAAAAAAAAGGATCAAAACCATGACGGAGCTTTTTCGAGGGCTTGTATCAAAAATGGCACTGAATTCTTTTTTGAACACAGGCATATTTCCAAGGTGTCAATCTGAATCAATCACAAGAGACCATTCTGTGTTCAACAGAGGGCCTGCATTCTCCATGGGCCCCAGTGCACCCACAATGCCTGCTGTCTATATTTGCTGCTCCATTTTTGTGTTCATGGTGACAAATATAAATCTATATTTCATTAAAATATCTGTTTTTATATACAGTTTAATCTTTCAGAACTAATACATCTGTAATTAATGAGCATTATAATTCAAATATGTAAATATTTTGTTTTAAACATGACATTTGTCCACTGGCGTGACTGTCCGGGGTAGCGTTGCTTATCTTAAAACTACTGTAATTAAATGAAAAATTAGTCTAAATACATTAAAATACTTGAATAGATGTTATCGTAGTGTTAACTTAATGAAACTAAAGGTTATAAGTCTTAAGGTCCCCATTTAGAATAATTATGACACATTACATTTTGTCCGCAAAATTGGTGTCCACCTGGTGTGACGCCATTCTGTAGATATAAAACGGGCATTGATTTGGGCACCCTATTACGGAGAGGGGCCCTTCTTCATCCAGGAAGTACAGTAGACCTCACTGGAGCACATGGACTGCACACAAGGTGAGTTCTGTCTCAAATATTTTCATAATATTGCTATTTCTGTGCACTGTTGGAAATGGGATCCATTATGCAGTCCTTTGGTGTGACGTAATTTAAGTATTGATCTGAAAATTTTCATCAATTTATATTTATTGACCATTGAAAATACTGTAAACCTTAACACTGTTAGTCAGGGTTGAAGACTGTCTCTCATATAGCTAGGCCGCAAACTGGCCTTGATCTTGAAAACGTCCACTGGTGTGACAGCACTGTCCTATAGTGTGACATGAAATCAGTGTCACACTGGTGGAAATGGCTGTCACACCAGTGGATGTAGGCTCTATCAAGGGGTACAAAACCATCACTCTCTCCCTCCCTCCATTCTAACCTCCCCTATCCTCCCTCCCGTCCCTCCTAACCTCCCTCCAACCTCCCTCCTAAACTCCCCCAAACCTCCCTCCCTCCTAACCTCCCCCAACCTCCCTCCAACTCACCCCCAACCTCCCTCCCTATCAATCTCCCCCCTTCCAACTTCCCTCCTTTCTTACCTCCCTCGCTTCTTACTTCCTCCCGCCTCCCAACCTCGCTTCTTCCTATCCCCTTCCTAACTTCCCTCCCAACCTTTAGTAGCTAATTGTAGTAGTGATGTTTGCATTTCCTTTTTTCAAGTTTTGCCTTTTTCTCTGACTCTCAGAATTGAAGGACAAAGGTCAAACCTTCCTACTCTGTTTTGTTAAGGCTAGTTTGAGATCCACATTGAAAGTGAGAGGCTGAGATGACAAGCAAGGAAAGGACCAGGAAGTATAGGGAGAGGCTGAATAAAGATCTTCAGAGGAGAGAGAACATCCTGAGAGAGAGATGCAGAAAGTAAATTTGACAAGCTACCAAAAGTTATTTTAGCATAAGAATTGAAACATTTCATGACATGATTAATGCTTCATCGTATCACAATAGTCATGGTTGGTTTCATAATTTTCCCCATAGATATCAGGAGAAGAAAGCATGTGTGAAGTCTGTGTCGCCAGCAACAAGGAAGAAGCTACAAGAAAAATGGAGAGAGTCCAAGAGGAGATGTAGTGCAAGGGAAAAAGCCACTCAGGCTGTCCTTGATCTAACGCCACAATCACCTCAGGATCAGGATCATGACCAGCCATTCAGTCATGAAGAGATCAATGAGGCCCCAGTGGCAGTGCCTGTTTTGTGTAGCACACCAACACAGTCACCAAAAGAGATGTCCACCAGAGACCAAAGGACACCCAAAAGAGTATGAAAAAGATCTGTGAACAAACAACTAAGGAAGCTAAGAATGCAAAATGAGAAGTTAATGAAGCAACTTGAAGCTGAAAATAGAAGAGCGGATAGGTTTAGACGAAAAAATCAATGCCTTGTGCAAAGACGAAATGTGGATTAAAATGCACACACACACACAAGCAAAACATTCAAAATGAAGAAACACTGCTCAAGAAAGGAAGAAACAAGTGGAGTCCTTCCTATTGAGAGACGAGAGCAGTAGGCTTCTTCCGGGGGAAAAGGACACTGTTGGGAGGAAAGAAAAATGCAAAGGAGAGTACTTGTAAAGTCTTTGGTGGACTTGCACAAGGAATACTCCCAGACAGCTGAACTAAAACATAGAATGTCTTACAGACAGTTTCTACGCTATAAGCCATTTTATGTTACAGAAGCCAAGGCAAATGATCGTAATACATGCGCCTGCTACCAACATGAGAACATGCGTCTCCTTATTGGTGCCTTGTCACAGCGTGGTATCCTACCTTCAAAAAGCCTATCAAATCTTCTCTCCAGCATAACATGTAATACGGACAACATGAAATGCATGGAGCGCACATGCACTGAGTGCTGCTATGATGAAGTCCAAATTGCCATATATAATCCAGATGATCGGGCTAGATGGGTGCTGTGTGGGCCCACCTCAAACCAGTGGTACAGGAAATGATAGCAAACTCTGGCCACACGATTTACACGCTTCATGTGTTGAGTGATGGCCCAGTCACCCAATACAGAAACAAGGCAAACTGTTACCTTTTGAGCAGTGTACCCTACACATGTAGGGTACATGGAGAGAGCCCATGGGAAAGGTGCACCCGATGGAGTTGGGGGATCAGTGAAACGCATGGCAGACAACCATGTCCATGGGGGGCAAGACATACAAAGCCCTAAGGACCTCTATGAGTTCCTTGCCCGAAAAGAGGTCCCAAACATAAAGTTCAAATGGATCGATGAGGCAGATATCCAGGTGTTCGACGAGATGTTGCCACCGTCCGTCCCGAAAGTACCTGCCATCTTAAACACGCACCAAATACTTTCCTTCTCTGCAGGAGAGATCTTCTATAGGGCTCTCAGCTGTTTCTACCACTACCCAGAGATGTGCGACTGCTTCTCTCCAAGCAAGATGAGGCCAGACAATCGGTCAAAAGATTTAGAGGAACCGCTTGCCTGTGAAGTCCAAGAGACCCAGCCTGAGAGTCCCAGTAGTGGAGAGGAAGAGGAGGAAGAGCTTAACGACGAGTACACTGTAGGGAAATTCGTCATTATCCGCTATGACAAGAAGCCATTTGTTGGCAAGATCACACAACTAAATGCTGAGCTCATTAAGGTCAATTGCATGGTGCAAATTGGCGGGAAAAACCTATTCAAGTGGCCTGCTAAGCGAGACTGCATTATGTACTGCAAGGACCAACTTGTCAGTGTCATCTCTGAGCCAGAGCCCCACCAGCGTGCAGCCCAGCTCACCAAATATGACTGGCTGCTGTTCAATGCTTTCCTCAAAGGAGGAGGATGAGTCACTACTGCTTTTTTATTTTGTTTGTATTTCATGGTGTACTCTGTTGTACAGCATAGTTCATGAAGAAAAGAATCAATTTACTATGAATTATTTTTAAGAACCACAGGATGTTTTGCTGTTTTATTAATGGGTTGTTTAATGAATTTTACCCAAACAGTAGTTTGTTTTAGGTCAATTGCATTTATAGTTATTGTAACAGCATAGATATGCCATCCATGTTGAGTGCCATTACTGTTTAGTACCACTAGTGGTCGTCATGAGGTGGGCTGGTATAAAAGCAGCCATCCCCCACCTCCCTCTTCCTTTTGCGCTCCTGTCCCTGGTGTTTCACTTCCGGGGAGAAGGTCGTCTGGTCCGCCAGGTATGGCTGCTGCTCCCCCCCCCCCCACGTTGGTCACTCAGTCTTTTCTCTGTGCGCTCACAGCGTTTGTGTTGTCTGACAGGGTGACTATTTGTCGCTGCTCCGGGTTTCCCGTGTGCGCTGTGGGGTATGGCTCGCTTGGTAAGTATTCTCTCTTTCAGCGATGTAGTTGATGCTGTCTGATGGCTAACACTAGTGTGGTCTCAGGTAAACGCCGATGGCGGCCAGAGTCCTCTCTCCCTCCCTCCTCTTGTGTGAACGGGTGTGTGCGGGTGTCCGTGTTTGGTCGTAAACAGGTATGTGTGTTAGCATAGCGAATCACCACAGCATTTATTGCAATATGTATCAACGCTAACACTAGCATTTTTTAATGATTAGGACCATCTGCAATCAGCTTATCGGGGTCGCTGCTGCTTTGTTTACTGACACTTTATCTCCATGCTACTTTGCCCGCCGCTGCTCCCCATTGCTGTTGGCTCCACGCTGCTTGGCTTGCTGCTGCTTCACGCCGTGGTTGCCTTACGTGTTTCTGCTCTGGCTGGCATATTTTACCTATTGCCGCCGGTCCTTCGGGGCGCACACCTCCCGAGTAGGTCGGCCAGGAGCGCCCATCGCGGGTGTTTTAACCTGAGCTCTTCGTTGATGTGTGAATGAGTGTGTTAAAGTGTTTTTGATTATTTGAGTAATTTGGTAATTACTTTGTTTTGACTATTTTTGTAGTCCTCAGTTTGTTTAATAATTTTGGTTATATTGTGTTTTTTTCTGTTGGGTTTTTGTTTTCCATATTTTGTTATTAAAGTTAGTAGGGAGCAGTTATCAAGTCTCCCCTACACTAGTCATAGTCAAAGTCCACTCACTCGGCTCCAAGCCCTTACTTGCTTTAAGTGTGAATGTTAAAAAGTCTGTTTTTAACAAAAGAGAAATTATTTAATAAATGTGTATGTTATAACATTGAAACCACGTCTCATGCCTTTCTGATGAGTGACCGTACCTGTGTGCCTTGCTCTGTAAACTAATTCCCTGGGTGAAATTTCTAGGGTGGCGTTGTTGGTTCCTTTTTCTTTTCTTGTTTATGTAGTTTAATTTACTCTCGCCTATCGCCTCGCCACATTATGAAATGTGACAAGTATGCCCTATGGCTATTGGAGAAATTATTTTACTTAAGTACTTAAATTTGAACAAGAAAAGTAATAAGCCAGGTCAATTTTGTTTACATGTTCATGTTATGTTGCTAAATGTTACGGTGGCTCCCAAGTCTTTTTTATGGGAATGTTGGTTTATTCTTCTTTCTTCTGACTTTATTGTACAAAAAACATTTGAACTTGAAGATGTAACTTTATTTTAATGAATTTTTAAATGAATTTGAACAAGAAATAATAAATGTGACTTTGTACAAAACAGGGGAATACCGGTACTTTTTGTTGTCCAATGGTGTGACAGAATGTCCTGTGGTGTGACAAACTGAATTATAAGTGGAAAAGGCATTTTAATGCACAAATTCATGTAAAAAGTGTTGAATAGTATAATAATGATATCATCACTATGCACATATAAGGATGGAATGAAGTTTCACTAGGTTTTATACTAATTATAATGAATATAATCCAGACGTTTGGGTAAAGTCCCTACGTGTACATCTTACAGTAGGATAATAACATGATTGTGAATTTTTATTTGTTACTTTTGATGTGGGAATATAATTAGGACAAATTGATAAGGATTGTTCATATTTGTCTTAGCTGTCACACAATCTCTGAATTAAATATTAACATTAAAAATGTTGTCACACCGGTGGACAATATTTAGGACTACCAGACAAAAAAGTTAATAAAATGCAAAATTAATAAAGAATTAGAAAGGGACACATTCAGTTTTGAGTTATTCACATATTAAACAATATAATTATATGTCATTTGACATACATTTTAGAAATATATTTTTTTCCACTTTGGATTTGAGTTCACGTCAACCACCCATATTTCATATATCTGTGTCAAATGTGTTGCTTTTATCACTAAATTTACAATTGTTGAATGAATGGTTCAACCGGGGGTCCCCTGTAATTCACCGGGTAGAGCACTTTGAATCCAGCACAGGGAGCTTTCCTGCATTTATTAATCTTTAAAAATATGTGTATGTGTGTGTGTGTGTGTGTGTGTGCATGTGTGTTTGTGCAGCACGGGGGGAAGAAAATAATTAGGCCTGCATTTCAAATCCCATTTTGGGAGCCATAGCCTAATATCAGCATCTCAGTTTTGTCCAACGGGACAGAGTTTCATCATGGCTTCTGATTAAAGCACCATCTTTACGGGAATCGTTCATTCCATGACTCCAATTCCAGTTATTAGGCCTGGCTATTGTTATCGGGACAATTTATATGCTTATAAGTGAGATTTGGGAGTCATTCCAGTGGGCAATGTGCTGAGGCTCGCTGCTGTCCCTGGAGTTTGTGTGGATCACTCAGCCTTTCTAGATGCACCATTGCCCACTGAGCTCATAGAGGACAGTGAAGTGGAACCCAGATTCCTTCAGAGCTGACTGATAAACCTCCTTCCATCTCAACTCTGCCACATTTTAGCATTCCAGCAGAGTACCAGACTCCACTTTATCTGCTGTGTGCCTAGGCCATCTATAGCCGGTATCAAGTAAGTGGACCAAAATGCACTTTTCTCATCCCTTCCTAATATAATATAGACCACACATTCTATCATCGTCACTTGAGAATGGTCAGCACCACCACCTTGAGACAGATGTCACAGAAATGTCACATAATGTGTTAATGTCTTAAAGTTAAAATTGATTATGTCATAATAATAATAATAATAATAATAATAATAATAAATTGTATTTGTTGGCGCCTTTCAAACACCCAAGGTCACCTTACATGATACATTCAATTCAATTCAATTTTATAGTGTCAAACAACAGAAGTCATCTCAGGACACTTAATATTGAGCAGGACTAGAATACGCTCAAAATTTCCCAACATCACCCAGGGGCAAGCTTTACAGCGACAGTGGCGAGAAAAAACTGCCTTAATAGGCTTTTAGGCAGAAATCTCGTGCAGCCCAGGCCCTTGGGTTCCAACTGCATTTGGTGTTGGTAGTATAGTAGTAGTAGCATTAACAGTAGTGGTGGCATTAACAGAAGCATGTATCAAGTAGTAGTCCGTGGCAGCAAGCACAGCCACGCTGAGATGGATCCATCCAACAATGTCTCTGTAGACCAAAAGCAGGAGCAGTTGAGCAGTCACACAGCCGGCAGGTGGAGCTACAATGTGGTGTTTCCAGCGTCAGGCCAGTTAGCAGTTTGCATCGGTCAGGACCTCAGTGGACTCTGTTGGACCAGGAAGCAAAAGCCAGACTCCCGGGAGTGATCCCGGGAGTAGTCAAATTAGTAACAGTAGAGATGCCAATTTTAGTCAATTACTTTAGTTAAAAATACTCATGGTAACAGTCAAACAAAACCACAGCATCAGTGTAGTCCGGGTCAGGTTCCACCACGGTCCAGGGAGACCTGCTAGGCGAGAAAGCACAAGCATACAAAGAAGAGACACAGTGTTGCTCGATAAATAAATAATAAGGATAGAACGGTATGGCGGACAGAGAATTATACAGAGTAGGACAATTTAAAAAGGTGTGTTTTGAGGTGGGACTTGAAGGTGTCAAAGGAGTCCAGAGTACGTATGTGTAGTGGGAGTGAGTTCCAGAGTCTAGGTGCTGAGCAGCTAAAAGCTTGAGCTCCCATTGAGGTGAGTGAGAATGAGGGGGTGGAAAGCAGGGCGGCAGATGAAGAACGGAGTGAACGGGGTGGGATATAAGGGTGTAGCATATTAGAGAGATATGGGGGGGCGTGGTTATGAAGAGCTTTGAATGTTAGTAGAAGGAGTTTGTAATGTATACGCTGTTGGACAGGGAGCCAGTGAAGTTGCATGAGGACAGGTGTAATATGGTCAGATAACTTGGTGCGGGTGATGATCCTGGCGGCGGTATTCTGGATGGTTTGTAGCCGGTGGATGAGTTTCTGTGGTAGACCGGTGAGAAGGGAGTTACAGTAGTCCAGGCGGGAAGTGACCAGAGCATTTATGAGGATTTCAGTGGAGTGCTGGGTGAGGGATTGGCGAAGTCTGGAGATATTGCGGAGATGGAAAAAGGCTGTGAGTGAGATGTTGTTGATGTGGGACGTGAATGAGAGAGTACTGTCCAAAATAACACCAAGACTTTTAACCTCAGTTGAAGTGGGGACCAGACAACCATCAATGAGAATACTGAGGGGGTGGGATTTGGAGAGTGATGATTTGGATCCGATGAGAAGAATTTCACTTTTATTGCCATTGAGTTTGAGCTTGTTGTTTGACATCCAGTTTGTGATAGTTTGCAGGCAGTCGATGAGGGCAGTAGGTTGTGATGTAGTGTCTGGTTTGGTGGTGATGCAGATTTGGGTGTCGTCAGCATAACAGTGGAAGTGGATACCAAAATGGCAGAAGATATTACAGAGGGGGAGGATGTAGATGATTAAGAGTAGGGGACCGAGGACAGAACCTTGTGGAACACCATGGAGGAGTGGTGAGGGAGATGATCTGGCGTTTTCTCCTTGGATAAACTGCAAACGGTCAGACAGGTAAGAATGAAACGACTGAAGGGCAGTGCCAGAGATCCCAGCGCCGGCCAAACGATCTAAGAGGATGGTGTGGGATATTGTGTCGAAGGCGGCACTGAGGTCTAGGAGTATGAGGATGGTGAGTAGGCTAAAATCCGCTGTTAAGAGAAGGTCATTTGTTATTTGAGTGAGAGCTGTTTCTGTGTTATGATGGGGACGAAAACCAGACTGGAAAGGCTCAAAGAGGTCGTTTCTTGATAAATGGTCGTGAAGTTGGCAGGCAACTGTACGTTCGAGAACTTTTGAGATGAATGGGAGGTTTGAGATAGGACAGTAGTTATTGAATTCATTCGGGTCTAGGCCAGGCTTCTTTAGTATCGGTATTACTGAAGCAGTTTTGAGTAGGGAGGGAACAATGCCATTTGACAGAGAGGAGTGAATTTGTGTGATGAGTGAGGAGAGTGTGGGGAGACAGGCCTTGACCAGTGCGGTAGGAAGTGGATCAAGTTGACAAGTGGTAGACCTGGAGGACATGATCATTTACATTTACATTTAGGTCATTTAGCAGACGCTTTTGTCCAAAGCGACTTACAATAAGTACATTTGTCAAAAGAAGGAAACAAAGAAACCACGACGTATCATTGCCGATAAAGTAAGAGCTAAAAATAGAACAAGTGTTAGGTCCTCATCTGAGTAAAGTAGTACTTCAAGAGCAACAGTGCTAAGATAAGAGTGCTATAGGTAAGGTTTTTTTTTTTTTTTTTTTTGGGGGAGGGGGGGTTGTCGAGGGAGGGTGCTAGTGGGTCATGCTATGTAGAGTCAAGGTGAAGTCTGAACAGGTGAGTCTTGAGCCTTTTTCGGAAGATGGCAAATGACTCTGCTGTCCTGACATTGGTCAGAAGTTCGTTCCACCACTGAGGCGCCAGAACAGAGAAGAGTCTGGACTTTGCTGAGCGACATTTGCTTGATTTCAGCGATGGTGGTACCAGCCGGCCAGCTGAAGTAGAAGAGCGAAGTGCTCGCTTCGGGGCATGAGGTTTGACCAGTGTTTGAAGGTAGAAGGGTGCCGTGCCATTGATGGCCCTGAAGGCCAGTGTCATCGTCTTGAATTGGATGCGTGCTGCAACAGGGAGCCAGTGGAGGTCACGGAGGAGGGGGGTCACGTGGGAGAATTTGGGTAGATTGAAGATAAGGCGTGCTGCGGCATTCTGGATACGCTGTAATGGTTTAATCGCAGAGGCCGGGAGTCCGGCCAGGAGAGAGTTGCAGTAGTCAAGGCGGGAGATGACCAGTGCTTGGACCAAGAGCTGCGTTGCATCCTTTGTGAGGAGGGTCCGAATCCTGCGGATATTGTAGAGGGCGAATCTGCAGGATCGGGCCACAGCAGTGATGTTGGGGGTGCAGGATAGTTGGTCATCGAGGATTACACCCAGGTTCCTCGCAGTTGAGGAAGGTAATACTGTGATGCCCTCGACAGTGACCGACAGGTCCATGGGAGGGCAGTCTTTCCCTGGGATGAAGAGGAGTTCGGTTTTGTTCAGGTTGAGCTTGAGGTGATGTGCAGTTGTCCAGACAGAGATGTCAGCCAGACAGTTTGAGATGCGAGTTGCAATGTGAGCGTCAGAGGACGGGGGAAAAGAGAGGAACAGCTGGGTGTCATCTGCGTAGCAATGGTAGGAGAATCCATGCGATGTGATAACAGAACCTAGTGATCTGGTGTATAGTGAGAACAGAAGCGGTCCTAATACTGAGCCTTGAGGGACGCCCGTGTCCAGAGAGCAGGGTTTGGACATAGAGCCATTCCATGTGACCTGGAAGGTGCGGTTTGTCAGGTATGATGTAAACCAGGCGAGAGCAGAGTCAGTTATGCCAAGTTCAGCCAGAGTGGAGAGGAGGATTTGGTGGTTGACTGTGTCGAATGCAGCAGATAGGTCGAGGAGAATGAGAACGGAGGAGTGGGACGAGGCTCTGGCGTCTCGCAGGGACTCGGTCACTGTGAGGAGGGCCGTCTCAGTGGAGTGAGCAGTCCTGAATCCTGATTGATTAGGGTCTAGGAGGTTTTTCCGCAAGAGATAGGATGACAGTTGGTTGTAGGAGGCACGTTCCAAGGTTTTAGAGAGGAATGAAAGAAGAGATACAGGTCTGTAGCTTTGAATGTCAGTAGCGTCTAGGGTGGGTTTTTTAAGGAGAGGCTTCACGATAGCGGTCTTAAAATCCGCTGGAATGACACCTGAGGTGAGGGAGGAGTTGATCAGGGTGGTGAGGAATGGCAAGATGTCGTGTGAGATGTCCTGGAGAAGAGAGGAGGGAATCGGGTCAAGGGAGCAGGTGGTGGCGCGGTTAGATGTAACAAGTGCGTGGACGTCCTCAGAGGTGAGGGGGCTAAAGCTGGTAAGACCATCCGAGTTGAGAGTTGGGGGAGATGTCTTCTGGGAGGGAATAGGCGTGAATGAGGAGCTGATGTCATGTACTTTCTTGGTAAAGTAAGTTGCAAAGTCATCGGCAGTAAGGGAGGAAGGGGGGGTAGGGGCAGGAGGGGTGAGGAGGGAAGAGAACACGGAGAAGAGTTTCCTGGGGTTGGAGGCAGAAGAGTTGATCTTAGCCAGGTAGAAGGCAGATTTGGCTGCCGAAACAGTTGAGGTGAAGTCAGAGATATCTGTTGATCCGAGGGAAGATGGAAAGCAGACAGGGTACTGGTGGGCCGGACAGTAGCATTAAGCCAAGGAGTGAGTGACTGAGAAGACAAGGAGGGGGTAAGATGGTGATGTATGGAGTACATTTTGTGATTGATGAAGTCCAAGAACTGCTGACACTGAAGGGCTGACGTGAAGTGGGTAACAGATTTTTTGGGCATGAGTAGTTTATTTACTGTGGAGAATAGAATCCTAGTATTGTTTCCGTCCCGGTGGATGATGTTGGAGTAAAAGGCAGATTTGGCAGTATTTAGAGCGGTCTTGTAGGAGGTGATGTGATCTGAGTACATTTGAGAGTGAATAGTGAGCCAGTTTTCCTTGCAAGGCGCTCAAGGCGGCGACCGTGTGTTTTAAGTTGGCGGAGGTCAGAGGTGAACCATGGAGCAGTCCTAGAAAAGGTCACTGTGCGGGTTTTTGGTGGAGCCAGGGTGTCCAGTGCAGTAAGGAGTGTGCTGTTGTAATGGTCGACAAGTTCAGTAACAGAGAAGAGGCGTGGATGAGGAATTGATGTAGAAAATAAACTATTAAGTTCTGTGATGTTGATGTTCTTGATATTACGGAAGGACATGATATGGTCTTGGCGGGGTTTGCAGACAGGAAGGTTGACATCAAAAGTTATGAATTTGTGATCTGACAGTGGAAGTTCTGTACTGGAAATGTTGAATGGGACAACACCAGAACAGCAGATCAGGTCTAAAATATGGCCCTTATTGTGTGTTGGAAATGTAACATACTGAGTGACGTCAAAACTGTCCAGGGTGGAAATAAAGTCGGTGGAAAAAGTGTCCTTAGGATTGTCAACATGGATATTAAAATCCCCAGTTAAAATTATATTTTGAGTGATGGCTAAAATAGATGAGAGTTCAGTGATGAAGGTGGTAGAGGCCTTAGGTGGAAGATAGACAGACACGATGATAGTGGGTAAAGGTCCCTTTAACTGCACAGCCAGTACTTCAAGTGATGGTGAATCTTTCACAGGAACGGGAAGTATTTTCAAACTCTCGCGATACAACAGGGCGAGGCCCCCGCCTTTACCGGAGGTGCGTGGTTTAGCAGTGTAAACAAACCCAGGTGGCAGAGACTGATTTAAATGAAAAAAGTCGTTAGGCTGCTGCCAGGTTTCAGTAAGACAGACAATGTCCAAGTTAGAGCCTGTAATAAAATCGGAGAGGAACATTGCTTTATTCGTGAGAGTCCTGATATTGAAGAGAGAGAGTTTGAGAGTGACGTTGGAAACTTTCTGAGTCCGTGACACAGGGATTAACACAGAGTGGTCAACCGACCTCGTAACTCGGTTTTGCTCACGTGACCTAAGCGACCAAAAGGAGTGAATGACACAGCTGTTGTCATCCACTGAATGAGGAGTGATTGATTGAGCCATGTGTAATTAAATGTTACTGTTACTGTACAAAAGGTAGAATCAGATTACTCATACATTCAGTCAAAATTATTGTAAGGAGTATTCCATTTTTAAAATAGATTTTAAAACAAATGTACACTTAATTGCGCATAATTACATTGCAGCCAGAGACATAGGCAGAAGCTGGGATGGAGTTTCACTTGTAGCGATTGTAATACTGTATTTAAAGCAAATCAGCACATATTCTCACTCGTATGAGTCCCTACATGTTTTCTCTGCTGTTGCCTGGTGGTGAAAGCCAGCATATTTCTAAACATCAATGTTGTATTTAGCTTGTCTCTTAATACACATCCATGGTTTAGGTGGGTGCCTCAGTCTGTTAGTGTGTTCTGGCACAGAGAAACTCACCAACACATCGCGGCCTCCAGTAAGGGGGAGGTCTGACTGGAAGAGCAGGCCCTATTGCTGGTCCTGCTGGAGGGAAGAACACATAGGGGAACCAGAATAAAGCAGGGCAGACTGTTAGACCCTGCTACAGTACAATGAGAGGTTTTCTCAAGGGATTCTGTTACTTGGGAACACCATACCGCTTTACTCCACAGGGACTGTGGAAATCAGAAAAAAGGAAAGTTCCTCATAGTAACTGTGACTTTACACAATGTCATGTCTGTGAAGATTGTGACACCAATTAAATGGCTTATGTAGTTACCCTTGAACAGCATTAAAAGCTTCCCAAAAGAGGGTGAATTTTGCACTGTCACCAGTGTTTGGTCTCACTTCCAGCTGTCCTCCCTCAGGACCCTGGATGTTGACTCACAGTCTGTTGCTGAATAAGCAATGATCTAATGAACATCCCAGTCTATGAACCGAGCAGATCGATGATTCGTTTCCTGCCAACTCACTATAGCCTCATATATCAGACCTACAACTTCATTCATTGAACCAAGCTCTATTTGATCCAACCTGAGCTGACCACACCTAACACTAGGGGTGTACTGTATGTACTATACATGTACCTGATTGCACCACAGGAGTTTGTGATAGGAAGTCGATAAACCAACACAATTAGCTGTATTGTATAGATAGACCCTTGGGAATACCCTTTGCTTCTAGAAATACAGGGTCAACAATAATGTTGAACAAAATATACATGATTATTATCTGTGAATGCTAATGCTAGCATGCTAACATCCTCACAATGTCAGCCATAACATTACAACCACTGACTTTATTAACAGTGGTTATCTCTTTATCATGGCACCTGTCAGTGGGTGGGCTATATTAGGCAGCAAGTGGACATTTTGTCCTCAAAGTTGAGTGTTTGAAGCAGGAAAAAAAAAAAAAAAAATATATAAAATTTATAATAAAAAATTATAAAACTGCGGCTCTTGGGGTGTCCCAGTCTGCAGTCGTCAGTGCCTATCAAATAGGTCCAAGGAAGGAAAACCACTGAACCGGCGACAGGGTCATGGGCAGCTAAGGCTCATTGATGCACGTGGGAGGCAAAGGTTGGCTTATGTTGCCCAGTCCAACAGATGAGCTACTGGAGCTACCAAATTGCTGAAAAAGTTCATGCTGGTTCTGATAGATCACAGTTTGTTGGGTATGGGGCTATGCAGACCAGCCGCAGACTGCACATCAGAACTGGACCATGGAGCAATGGAAGAATGTGGCCTGGTCTGCTGAATCATGTTTTCTTTTACATCACGTGGATGGTCAGGTGCATGTACTTCGCTTATGTGGGGAACCTTCGGCACCAGGATGCACTAAGGGAAGAATGCAAGCCGGCAGAGGCTTCGGGAAATGTTCTGCTGGGAAACATTGGGTCCTGCCATTCATGTGGATGACACTTTGACACGTAGCACCTACATAAGCATTGTTGCAGACCATGTACACCCTTTCATGGAAACGGTATTCCCTGTGGCCTCTTTCAGCAGGATAACGCACCCTCCCACAAAGCAAAAATGGTTCAGGAATGGTAGAAGAAACACAATGAGTTTAAGGTGTTGACTTGGTCTCCAAATTCCCCAGATCTAAATCCAGTCAAGCATCTGTGGGATGTGCTTGACAAACAAGTCCGATCCATGAAGGCCCCCACCTCACAACTTAGAGGACTTACAGGATCTGCTGCTTTGCTTGGTGCCAGATACCACAGCACACCTTCAGAGGTCTAATGGACTCCACGCCTCGATGGGTCAGTGCTGTTTACACCAGCAGGGGACCTACACAATATTAGTCAGATGGTCATATAGTTACTTACTATGTTGGCACAAATTACAACTGAGTTTGACGAGAATGTCATTAGTTCTGAACGTATTTGGTCATAAACCATGCAATAGTCGAGATATTTTTCTCAAAGCCCCAAAACTCTCCAGAGGAAAAGTTCCCCAAAGTAATTTGAACACACTGCCTCATAACCATGAATTTCGGGACAATCTTTTGTAACTATGTTGGACCTGTCATGGTCTTGGGTTTTGTTTAGTTAATTAGGGCCCAAACAAAGCACCGACAAGGTCCAAGCAAAGGCCCCATTGTAATTGTGTTGATTATTATTTTATAAATGACACCTTTTGGGGTGCCTTATCATATTTAAAAGTTGAGCAAAATCGGTGTGCACACAGAGAATGGTGAACATTTTGAGATTTTAGAGGTCTCTCGCTAGTGCCAACTAATGCAATTAATGCTGAACATATCACATGGTACCTCCTATTTACATGAAATTGTGTACACATATGCAGATCCATATGCTTTACAAAAAACATCATTGGAGCACCAAAGTCGGCCGACCAAAATTTTCTGCAATCTTGAATTTTGTGAAAAACACATTGTTGCTAACTCCTCCTAAACCGTAGATCTGATTCTCACCAAATCTTCTGTGGATCATCACTAGACCGAGCTGATCAATCATTTTTAATGGCTTTGTAAAATACTGTTGCATTCAGAAGTTATTAGCCAATGAACATCAGAGAGCGGGGGTCTGGAAATAAATACCCATAACTCCAGACCCTTTGGCCCAATCATCACAAAACTTGCAGAATATGTTGACATCTCCCTGGAACATAGCAACGTGGCATCATGACTTTTCGTAAATATACACGCCACTTCCTGTGGCGTGTTATCTGTACGCAATTCGAGCTATCCGCGTGTATGTATACGTTCTGAGCAAAACGACCCATCACATGCGCATGTTTGTCAGCGCCCTCTAGCGAAACGACCCATCACATCCGCGTGTATGTAAACGTCCTCTAGGGTTAGGGTTAGGGTTCAGCGTTGATAAACACGCAAAAAGGCGATTGTGCGTAGTGATAACACGCCATAATGGCATACGAGTTGGCGTGTCATACATACGCCACTTCATGAGATCAGTCTGAATATACCCTGAAAGTTTTGATCAAATCTACCACTCAAGGGTGCTACAGTAAATCAGTAATTTTGGGCCATTTTAGGCATTTTTTTCCCCAATTTCAGATGGGTTGCTACAGTCCCAATGTCGTGAAACTTTGTACCCCAGTCAAGCATGATGACTTTAAATGTGTGATATGGTTTTTAACAGATGAAAATTCAAGCACAGGACATCCAGCAACGTGGCGGTGGCTGGGTAGGCGGCTGCGACACTGGCAGGCGGTCCTGCATCACTGCTCACAGTTTTATTTGTCTCTTTTATTTAGAATTTTCCTGTGTATTGTATTGTGTGTTTTACCTCCCTGAGTGGCATTAGTATGTCGTATCATCAGCCTTTGTCATATTTTCCTCTGCCTGCTACCTCTGTTTTGTTTCTTGCCAGTTTTGACTTTTGTACCAGCATTGGTTATTAAAGCTCACTTTCTGGTCAACGCAACTGTGTGCTTCAAGTCCTGCATTGGGTATTCCCTTTTTTGAACTGACAGCCTTCACAGGAGGATTCTTTGTTTATTTGTTGTAAGCTCATATTAAAGATGGAACAAGCACAACATTTATGTTGTAGGTTTTTCTGCTACGTTTCAAAAACCTGCAATGACATAAGTTGTCTCTCTGTTTGTCTAACGCAGGCTCATCTGCATAAAAGTTGCTCAACTACTCAAGAACCTTGCTCAACTTTTGTCTGGCATCTGATAACACTGACAACACACAACTTTTTTGTTGTTAATTTTTTTTATTACAACAACAATACAGCATTATAGAGGACATACAGTGAAATCAATTTGTCATAATTACATTTTAACAATTTATCCTGCCACCTCCCACCCTGTCCCTCCCGCCCTCCCCCCTCTTCCCCATCTGCTCTATGCAACAATAATTATAATTTTAGACACAACCACTCAGACAAACTGGGACCATTTATGAAAAGGTTACTGATCAGGTTTTTCCACATTGCAATAGTAGTCTGATAACACTTTGAACATATTGATCCGTTAATCTTGGACTTCCTGCTTCAGATTTCTTTGTCTCGCCGATAGCTTTAACACAATCCCACCAATGCAGCCCGCTGCATTATTCTATCGAAATAAAAAGAAGTTAACCTTTCCTGGACTGTGTGATCATATAACATGATTAGTGATGCTTGCTCAGTTGCCATGACCTTGTAGATATCAGTGTTATGATAGTATTTCCACACCATGTCAACTGAGTAATCTCCATCTGCAGATCATGTGATCAAAAGCCTCCATTATTCGTTCAATAGCATCAGAGAAGTTGGTACAGTGGCTACAATAAAATCACAAGATCCACTTGTGAAACAAGTAAATAAAACAGTCAGAGATTCTCTTTGTTTACTACAGTTTCACCAATGACTCAGAACAAATGCCAAAGCTTGCTTTCTGTTTCTGTGAGAAGAAAAAGACTCAAAACCCTGAGAAACAAAAGTGTGGGCATTAATGTTCCCCTGTCTCATAGGGCAGAGGGAGATGGATGGAGATGAAGAAGGTGGCAGGGGTAAAAGGAGGAAAGTGAGGTGAGGGAAAAGGAAAGGAGAGAAGGAAACCAGGAGAAAAGACAGGAGCTATATCCTGATCTCCCTACCCCCTGTCTCCTTCCCTCTCCTCCCCCCTTCCACACGTTATAAATAATGCAGAGTGCGGGGCCCCCCGGTGTTGTGAAGTGTTTGTTAATGGCTGTGCTAATTGCAATAAACAGGAGTGGTGTTTGAGCCCTCTAACAGGCACACACTCCTAATTAGGTAGGCTCGGCATGATGGGACACTGGGAGGAAAGAGGAAGAATGAGACAGACAAAGAGAGATAGAATGAAGGACGGGGACAAAGTGACAGTGCAAAAAAAGAAGGGAGGTCAGACTGAAGGAGGAGAAGGAGAGGCAACGTGGTAGAATGGAGAGAGGATGTGTTCAGAGGAAAACAAAAGCAAGTAGATGAGGAAGAGGGGGATACTGAGGAAGAAGAGAATGCCAAGTAGGACCCAAAGAAAAAGGAGTGGGAGAGGAGGAGCCAAGTAAAGGTCAGATCATATCTGATCAGAGGTCTGATCATGGAGGGCAAGAGGAGGAGGACAGGCAGACAAGGAGGTCATCCTCCCTGCGTCACCTGATGACGAACCTTGTTGCTCACAGACTGAAAATGCTAATTACATAAAAAAACACACTCACAGTTGTAATGCTTGTATCAGTTTGCCAAAAACTGCGTTCAAACAAGCTCAATTGGCAAAATAAAGCATGCTAAGTCACTAATACGCAGTAAAGCATTGGATTTAGATAAATTGGGATGCTAATTTGGTGAAAAACAGCCAACTCCTTGAAATGCTTTTCTGTTTTTTTTGTGTTACATGTTCGCCATGTAGTCTGTACTGACTGCAATGTAAACACTGCAAAACTAAGATACGCTTTCAACAAGTGACAGAGTATAAAATGCAAGAAATACAGCTTATATTGGGCAGGTCAAAACCTAATGAAGTGGTTTTGAATGAATCATACAAACATAAAGAAAGTTACACATGCTCACACACGAGAAGAGCCAAAACACCCTCCACACAGCGTACAGCATTCCAGACTAATGATGTCTGAAGGCTTCTCCTGTCTTTTGATGAGCGCTCCGCTTGGTTGCCAGCATCCCGTGTTGCGTTGAGTCCAGGCAGGTAGCATCACGTGGCTTTTCGGTTGAGTGTTTGAGCCCCGACTTTGATGTCTGGCAACCAATGCAGCTTCGAAACTAAAGGCGACACGATAATGTGAGCAGATGAAAAGCTGCAGGGTCCACTCATGATTAATTCATGCCGTACTGGATTTACCATATATACAAGCAGAAGAAGAGGTTCACACCAGCCTTTCAGTGTGTGGAGTTAGAACCCAAGTACAGAGAAGCGCACAGAGGGAGGAGGCTGTTTCAAAGGTGGAGCACAGGGGCCGGAAAAAGACACTTATTGTTATGCATAAAAACAGACATGCCAGCTTCTCAAATACAATCCAATATTAAAATGAGAGAGAAGCGCTCAGCAGAGTGCAGACCTCCACCAGGTGTCTGCAACAACCACTCCATTATTGTGCGAGTGAATGAATATAACTCACAACATGGCTAACCCCCATCTAGACACCACTGAGCTGTAAGGCAGCATAAAGCATACTTCATTCAAACTCAAAAACAAGTGATGTATGTAGGCCATTGGCTTGAAAGCAATGTATATTCAGGAAGCAACCTCCGGTTCTAAAAAGTGAAGCCAAATCTGAAGTGCCTTAAACTGTCATTCTCTCTACTGGCCATCAGGGGTCGACTCCTCTCGGTGCTAAAAGAAGTCTGATTGTATAGACGTCTGTGAGAAAATGACTTCAATAATTACCTCATTAAAGATGTTATGGTCTCAATCTAGTATCAAGTCTTCTTCAATCCAGCATGATGTTCATTTTGTAAATTATGGTAAATTTAGTGTCAAATACACCATAAAGCAGGGGATACGTTTGGGTGGGGCGACATAATAATTGTTACATATAAATGTGTGTATGTGATAGAAAATCTGGCCTCAGTCACTGAGACTACTGTTATGATATCATATTGTTATGAAAACATTATGAAAGCATTCTGACTGTCACCATGACGGCTACAACAGTAAGATGAGCAGCTGATCTTGGTACTGTGTGGGAGAATTGGTCTCTCAATTAGCATTTTTCTGTTTGCTGAAATGCATAAGTCAATAAGCATGACTTCTACTTGACCAGTCAAAAACACACCATTAGACAGATCAAGTTGTGCAATAAATATTCAGGACACCTTGTACTGAATTCAAAACTACTACTCTACACTAACACAGTTAAATGCCAACTTTGTTTAATGGAAAATCTCCATACTACAGAAAAGGGTCCTTTAATGATGATTACTTCCATTATTTTGTCTATACTCCAATCAGTTTAACATATATATGTATACACACACACACACACACACACACACACACACACACACACACACACACACACACAAACAAAAACATCTGATCAGCCCCGTTGGATGAGGAGGAGGGAAAGTTAATAACTATGACTTTAACTAGGATTTTACAGTGCTATAAACAGATTATTATGTTTTTTAGTAAGTTTATGACATGAGCATCATATAAAGTATCATCAAATATTCAAACCCAAGACTATCTGTTACTTCAGATATTCTGCGCATCCTTTTCTGATCTATTTGGTACAGTATCTTGAGAAACTTTATCCCCACTAGAATTCTGATTAAAGTTCTTGCGATTTGGAAAATGTTCAAGGGGTGAACACAAATGGTTCAGATAGTGATAACATTAAGAATCAAAAGGCGAGCTGCGTAGTGGATCATCTGTACAGGCCCAAAGTGAGGGCAAAATTCCAGCAAAAATACATAGATCATGTTTATGTGTGTGGTTTTTATCCTCTGAAACATTATGGAGATTAAACATGGCCGGAACCCCTCGAGATGGGATTGCAGTACTTTGTTTTCCTGAATAATTAACCAGGCGGGGGGGGGGGGGGGGGGGGGGGGGGGCAATAACAGAGTATGCCATAATGAGCAGCAAGGAAGAGACACAACTAGGGGGGCATAAGGAAGGGGGGATGGAAAGAGTAAAAGCAAAGACAAACACAAGGAAGACATGGAGGTGACAGGAAAACAAGTACGGAGGTACGGAGGAGAGGGAGAGGCAAGGAAGTCAGGAAGGAGAATAATGGGAGAGGCTCATGAAGAATAGAGGAACATGGAACAGGAGGATGGAAGTAATGGATGGAAAGAAAACACAAGGAAAGAAGGAGTTGAGGGAGGAAAGAAAACAGCCGTTTTTACTGGGGAAACAGCTGTGTCATCCCTGGTGAAAGATAAATATACAAAGTATATTACATTTTAGCATACTGTACTTGCAGACAGTGTTTATTAAAAAAGTCTTGCTGTTATATAAGCAATGTACAATGAATATTATTCTTGTTGTAGTAGTGGTATGCTCATACATATACTTAAGTATAATGCTATTATTTTTAACACTTTTTTAAATTAAGCTTCCAGTGTATTTATCCAATATATATTATAATATAGAATGTGTACTATAATTATTTCAAAGTGTGATAGTTACAAGTATTATTTTAGTGATACATTTGCAGATGTAGAAGTAGAAGTATTTTTATATTTTTATTATATATTATATATATATTATATTATATATATATATATATATATATATATATTATTATATTTTGAGTATTTTTTCCCTGGACGTCCATGCCTGGTTCTCTCTCTCTCTCTTGTCCTGTTGGATGTTTGATGAATTGTAATACATGTTGAACTGAAGTCTGCTGCACCTGATGCATCATTTACAAACAATGCATCATTTTGGATGTGATTATCTGCTGAAGCAATTTCCACCATCCATATTCACTTAATAACTATGACGAATTTGACATTTAGGGTTAAGAAGTTCTACCACATCAAAAGCACAACCAGTGTTCATTTTGGCACCAGATTTGTATTCAGCTTCATTTTTAGCAATTATTTTGTAATTGTATATATTTTTTTGTTTTTATCAACAAGAACTAAAGACAAGTGTCTTATTTTTTGTCATGCATTTTATGTGTCCTAACCGTTTTGGGGTACAGTTGGTGCCATTATTGATGTGTACCGTTACCACGGTTACGAAGGTGTTGTCCTTACGAAGGTTGAAGGAAGAGGCACTGTTTACTTGTTCACAACCAGTGTCCATGTGACTCTGCTCTGCAGTGATGCAACACTGAACAGCTGCTCACCACGTCACGGTTATATAGTCTATGAACTTTTTTAATAATACAATAACTGGCTCTGGTATCAGCATGTTAAAAATACATTAATGTTTTCAGAGAAGATTCCATGTGATTTGAGCCTTATTTCCCCCTGCGGATGTCCTTTCAATCCACACAATTACAAAGACAAGCAATGCGAACTACGCTGCTTGCATTGCACTGCATGTCTATCCACATCATAAAACCAGCCTTAGAATATCATAATACAGTGTGGACAGAACCGGGTTTGACATGTATATTTAAAAGTAGCTGAGAGGAACAGAACGAATCACGCACCAAGAAAGGCTGAAAGCAGGAGAACACAGAAATGAAAGGATGAACAGAAAGGAAGAAAGATGATTGATGAATGGATGGAAAAAGAAAGATAGAAAAGATAGGAAGTGAGGAAAGAAAAAAAAGGAAGGTAGGAAGAGGAAGCTTAGGAATTAAGGGAAGAGGAAGACGATGAGGAATGTAGAAGAAAGTGATTGAAGTAGGAAGACAGAGATGGATATTATAAGTTCAATATTAGCCCCACTTGGCCATGTTTTGGAATGGAGATATCTTTATTATATTCGCTCATGAAATTCATTTGAACTCATCATCTTTATTAATGCCATCCATTCATTTGGCAGAAGGAAAATAAATTCTTTGTCTGGGCCACGCTGTGCCAAGTCTTATCAGCCGACACTCGATGCATTCAAGCAGAACTTTGTTATTAGGCTCTGTGATGGTGAGAGGCGACGGTGAGTCGTGGGGATGAATAATTCTCACTGTTGTTAATTATTTCCAGAGGGGATTCAGAACAAGAGGCCCGCAGGTTGGGGAAAAAAAGTCGACAAGCTGACCTGCCGACCTGATGAAGTGACATACACCGTCTCACATGGTTCCCACTGCTGTTTGAGTAGATTGAGGTACAAACTGAGTTTTTATTCTGGACTCGAAATAAAGGAAATATCCTGAAGGCTTCCTATGTTGCATCCCAATCAAAGAGGTTCAACAGACAGTCCTATACAGTATACTGTATATACCGTATATCATACCAATACTGATACCAATGCAAAAACTGGGTCAGGAGATTGGACTCTAATTCGAAGTCCTAACTAAGTCCTAACTCCAGAGCAGGAGAGGTGTGCAGCAGGTTATGCTCACCCAACCAATTAAATAGGCTGGAGCTGCATATTTGATCTAATCAGATATATTGAATCTACACGCTCCCATAATGCAGCCATTGCAGCTTGTTCAGTGCTCCAAAGTTTCAAAATATACTGCACGCTAGTGATGTCCAAATGAAGCTTTGTGAAGCATTTTCTTTATTTTCTGAGCCCAATAGATGGCGCTCTCTGTTCAACAAAGGGTTGAAAGCAATGGAAATATATCAACCTTCAACCCTTTGAGAGCGCCATCTATTGGGCTCAGAAAATAAAGAAAATGCTTCACGAAGCTTCATTTGGACATCACTACTGCACGCTGTCACACGCCAGCCATAGCGTGTCAAAGTGCATAGTATCTTTCAAAATAAACTTAAAAGTTAGTTTAAACATAGGAAGTTAGTTTTAGGGAAAGATCGTGGTTGATGTTGACTTTACTGAATAACAACTCATCAACTTCAAAGTTTACTTTTAGTTTCAGGACACAAACAGTGTGGTTGAGCCGTTTATTTTATGAATGATACAATAATAGCACATTTTTTGCATATTAACCTCATCCATGTTGCTTTATTTGCATAATTGGGTTGCAAATTTTTCTCTGTCTCGTGTCTAAACTTGTGAGACATCTTGCTCCATGTTTGTTGTGAACAAACCATTCCTACATGTCACTTTGATTTTGAAAAAAAAAGTAGTTACTGAATACAACACCACACCGTTTTCTCTGGTCTCTACACCTATAAACTGGTCCCCCCAGAGCCTGTCCACTCCCAGAATGAGGAAAACAAATGACTCCTGCATGGTCTCTGCAGCCCCCCCACTGGTACAACGGCGCTCCTACAGGCTGTTCAGATTCAGCTCCCGTCGTTATGTAACGAAGAGAGTCATTTGCATCGGCCGAACTCCTCTGATGATAGGAGATATCCGAGAGGGGGCGTTCATCAGCGAGGTGAAGTTCGGTGTGTCCTGTGGTGAGACAGCAGTGAGATAGCCGTGTTTCACAATGTCGTCGCTCACAGCTAGACACGCAGATTGCTCTGTTGTTGGTTGTACAAATCAACATAAGTGCTTATATTCGGTCCCAGCTACAGAAGAAAAGGAAGAGACGGTGGTTGCTTTTCATTTTTAAGGACAATGTGCCGGTACGGTCCGTGTTAGCTTGTATTTGTGTGCTAACCACTTAACATCGGACTGCTTCAGTAACGAGGGTCAGTACAAAGCTGGCTTTGCCTCGACACTGACCCTCGTAAAAGGATCTGTCCCAACCATACAGGACCCAGAAACTTCACCTGAGACACATAGGCCAGCCATAGTGATACAGTGATACATCCACCGGAATCATTGGCGCTAGCGTAAGCGGCATCCTTTCCGTGGCTCTCCAAGTAGGCAATGAGAGACGGAGCTCATTAGCATTTAAAGGTGCAGGCACAGAAACAGCCTGTTCTCTGGAGAGCTAATTTAAGCAACTTTTAGACAGCTGAAATTCAGAACCATGGATGGGTTCGGGGCAATACATATCGATGTTGTTGGACCTCTGACAGCTGTGTGAAATTGATGAAATTCAGTTTAATATGGGACCTTTAAGAAATATATCCTCTATGTTTTGCCATTGTATGTATTGTATGTTTTACAACCAAAACACAAGTATGATTATAGGACAGTTACCAATACACTGTTACTGTATGTACCGTTACTGAAAGAACAAATACAGGGAAATGGTAAACATTATCGTCATGGATGCTGGATGGTTTATGGATCCAGCCTTCTGTTGGGATTGGGACAAGTCGCCTGGTCTAAGAAAGATCCCTGGTCCAGGTATGTTTTGCGTTTTGAATTGAAGTGTCTCCACAACAAGTGCAAGAATTCCTTACTGCGTATGACCAATATAAAAACCTAGTTTTTTTAAAGTAGTGTGTCGTTGAATGCAAAAGTGCAAAGCAGACAAAGCAGAGTTGTGTTGATTTCTTTGTTTAAGGCATCACAAAAAAAGTTAAGGTTTTGATACTTTGTCCAAGCATAGGGTGTAAGGTATTCTTAAGAAAAAAAAACTATGCAGAGGAGTGCCTCTGCATCAGCCAACTCCCCCGTGGAATTATTGGCCCAAACGTATGTGTAACTATTGAATAATGCCAATAAAGTAACAAAAGAATACTTGACAATGGATTTCAAGGGCCCAAATCAAAGAGAAACACACAATTACCCACATTGATCTGCCCGGATGAGACTGAAAATAATTCCACCTTGAAAAGGCCAATTTATCTCATGTAAAGTAGGCCTCTTGAAAGGACAGTATTGAACACATTCTTGAACTCAGAAGGCTTAGCTCACATCGTAGGGAGCCACATTTAGCACATAACCTGCAAGACAGGGAAAGAGCAGGATAAGTGTCAAGACTAGATCAGAGTTTTGCAGATACAAATAGTCAACATACCTTGCCCAGGTTGTGACCACTGGCTTGGCTGCCAACTGGCTGCCCGATGCCTCCATGGAAGGAAGCAGTTAGACCAGCTTGAGCGCCACTTTGTCCATACGGACCCATTCCCACAGGTGTTTTGGGACCCTTGCTGCTCTGGAGGGCTGCAGTGGAGAACCCCAACTGCTGTACAGGACAGGGGTTGTAGGGAGCGTCGTCTCTCACATAACATGTCTTGCCAGTGGTCTGTGCCCTGTTCGTAGCTGCTACTGGCGTGATGGCGTGTGCCTGGAGGATACTGGCCGGTCAGGAACGTGGAGTCATAAGGATAAGGAAGCCAGCCTCCACCGAAGGTAAACCCTGGCTGAGGTTGGCTGGTGAGGGCAGGTCCAGCAGACGCCTCCATCGAGCAAGCCTTGTTCCTCAGTCTCCCTCTCAGAGTTACCATGCTCAAAGCTTTGCTCAAAATCTAGTTTTAAGTCTTCTTCAATAAAAGTGTTAGAAAACAATTATTAACCGATGCATGATTATGTTTCGAAACTCTCAAATATCAGCGTTGGCCTCAAAAATCCTAATCTCTAAATCATGCTCTGGATAAAACAAGGCACCTTTCGGATGGGATAAAAGCCCACATGGAGCTCAGCAATGCTGTCTTACAGGTTCAAAGAAATGGCCCTCTGCTGTTTACAAGCCTGTAGAGGAGTTTGTGTATAATTCAGCAGCTTCAGGCATTCACCTCACCTAGCAACCATTCGGCTGTAAAATAATTTTATAAGGTGTCAGACACATTTATATTATTTATGAATGCAATATTAATAAATATATTTGCCTCCAAAAACTAAGATATTGTTTGAACATTATTTTCAATAAGTAAAGAGACAAATAGAATATTAACTGCATTCTGTGATAAAAGCATACAGATATATAGAGGTATAGTGAAAGTCATAATGAATAATAAGAAAAGTAAAGGTCAAGATGACTGGAGAGTAACAAAAAAACTGCTGGTAATCTGAGCCTGTAAAGAAATCACTTCAGATTGGAAGAAATAAAATGGCATTTGAAGTTCATTGGAATGAATTCAACACTGATCATTGCTGAACTGAAAAGAGGGGGGAAGCTTTAGGAGAGAGAAAGGGAGAGACAGATGGAGAAAAAGAGGATAAATAAAATAATGTGGATGCTAATGTGATGGTGTATTGCTGTATATGCAGGTAGCAGGTGGACAAGTGGACTGGCCGTAGATGCTTTGATGCCCAAAGCTAATGGAAGGACCGGGGGTGGGGAGGGTCTCATTAGGGAGACAGCCGTGGATACGCTCCAAATCCTCATGTGCTGTTGTTGCTTCGGTCATTCCTCCTCTGTGTTTTCAGTGCTCTCCCATGTTCCATGTGTGCACTTTGATTGTGATGTGAAATAAAAAGTGCTTCATCACCAGGAGATGTCACAGTGGCTCTGTGGTGCAAGGTTCTGGCATCAGCTGGCTTGGATCCTAATTAACCAGAATCTGGAGGAACAAGTGTAAGGTTAACATGAAGGGCCTGCGTTGTTTAGTCGTTTCCCTCTGGTTTGTTTGTGGTGGGAACATGATCCACTGCCACACCATACCATTGTATATGGTGTGGTATTCGGCCAATCACATATCACGTGAAATTGAAGAACACTTGTGGTGATTGGCCAAACTAATAGTCATTTTTTTCTCAATCTCTGGACACAAAAAGGATAAATTGGAGGTATCGTTTGACTACAAAATAATTGATACTGTGTGTGTGTGTGTGTAACTCTACAATAATAATAATGACAATAATATTAAAAATAATGATGGACATGGTTACTAAAATTATCCTTCAACACCAAGCATTCTACCAAAACATTACCAGCTCTCAGTAGCCCGACCCCCCCCCCCCCCCCCCCCTCTCAATTCAATTCAATTCAATTTTATTTATTTATATGGCACCTTTCATGCAGGTAAATGCAACACAAAGTGCCGTACAGAAAATACCAATTTAGAAAATAAAAACAAAACAACAACAACAATAAAAACAACAACAACAGAAAGAAAGACCCGACCCCCCTGGAACACACTCGCACACTCACACTAACATGCACGCAACTCAGGTATGGACACCACGCACACACACACACACACACACACACACCCCCACGCACTGCATTGGCTAAAACTGTAGAGACATGGCTCGGCACTGAGACATCGGTGAGTGAAAGGCCATCCACACCATGAGGGACTCTGGTTCCCGTCAGTCGACGGTAAAAGAGATAAAATAATGTAAAATAGAACAAGATAGCAGTAATAAAATAAATAGCTAAAAACTAGATAAAAAGCTAAATAGGATAGAATAAAATCAGTATAAACTACTAAAATAAGCAAACTTAAAGTAATAGATTCCATCCATCCATTTTCTACCGCTTATCCTGTATATTTAGGGTCGCGGGTAAAGTAATAGATTAAAACTTTAAAAGGTTAATTAAAAGCCAGACTAAAAAGATGAGTCTTGAGCCGTTTTTAAAAACATCAACATTCTCTGCGGCCCTGAGGTTCTGCAGAGGCTCTCCCTCTCCTGCAGCTGAATGCTAACCACACCCACCTCCACACACGCCCTAAAGCATCCCCTGCTTTCTGGTCTGTTGGACTCTAAATGGACCATAATGTACTAAATGAACATCATGCTGTATTAAAGAAGACTTGACACTAGATATTGAGACCATAAACTCATGCTTAAAATGTTTAATGAGATAATCAATCAAAAGAGAAGTCTGGTCGAGGGAAACATATTTTGTCGTGGATTATCTCCTCTTGTTGATTCACAAATTAGTTTGTTACCTTAAAATAACCAAGTCATTTTGTTGTTGTTTTTTTTTGTTTGTTTTGTTTTGTTTTGTTATAAACCTATTCATGGAGTTGTGTAGCGTGTTTGTCAACCTCGAGTTTCACTGTTTCAAACTGCGACCGTTTGGTCCAGAGAAAAATATGTATCCCTGGAAACGTAATTGAGAGTGCAGTTTAGTTGTATGCCAACGCAATTTTGTAGGAGACAGGCTTGGTACAGTCATGTCGCAAGGGTCAATTACCAAAGTGGGCAACTGTCCGGGGGGCCTCGATTAAAGCACATTTTAACTGACTTGGTAAGGGCCTCAAAGCAGGGTGCACGGATGGGATTGAACAGATGTTAAAATCTTAAAATGTGCAGTGTGATTAGAAAGGTGAGGGAAAAGCTCTGGCATCTGTAAAATGTATTGGCCATTGCAGCAACCTATACATGTATTATCTCTTTAAATAACCAGAGAATGTCTTGTAATGGGATCCAACCAGCCACAACACCAAAGTGGACCATGGCCACCACTTTAACCCCCCATACTTCTGGATATTTGGTCTTGAGTATCTTCTAGCAACTGAGGGGATATACACATGGGAGAATATGATACAGTTGAAGAAGAAGAAGATCATCAATCTCTTCTCTTCTCCTCCTTTGCCTCTGTCTCTTCCTCTGACTCTCCTATGCAAATGTATTATGAATCTGCAAGAAATGGGTTTTAAATGGCCACAATATTGCTGAAGGAAGTGTGACACTGAAAACATTGGGCTGATGTGGACAGGGACACACACACACACACACATGGTGCAGTAGAGAAGCTGACCTATGTAGTGTCTTCTCCGTGGCACCACTGAGAGCAGCTGGATGTGGATTCAACATGCCGGCATGTCTTCTCTTTTTCAAGTCCTAATCTCAGCACTTCAGCTCTGTATCACGCCTCCCTCTGCATTCTCATGTTTCCCATTTCTCACTAATTGATTAGTAATGCCTATTTTTGTCAAAGTCTTGGACTTGATTCGATTTCACAGGTTAGAGGTCGACTCTCTGAGACGTGTTGATAATTACACCAGGCTTGTTTTGTAACGCCTTGTAGATGTGACAGTAAGTTTGAAGTATGTTTGAAGGTGTGGATGACATTTGTTAGACTGTGTGTTGGCAGTAGTGACTTTTGGAACATTGTAGGGTGTGAGTAAAAAAAGCATGAAGACTTGAACCATCTGTCTCTCCCAACTACCAAACCCATGCTCTCATCAAATTAAATTCAGGAGTGATCGTATCCTGTATATAAGAAGTAAACCTCGTCATCATGAAGTCATCCATTGGTTTGTGGACTACATCTCTGGAACCCTGAGTTCGACCTTTTGGCCGTCACCATCTTGGATGTTTTGCAGCCATTGCAGGAAGTGACCAAACTGTGGAACCCTACTGGATCTGGTTCTATCTGGATTCTGCTGTGAAGCTGCTAACAGAGTTAGCTTCATAATTCAAGGTCAACTTTACAGCTAAGAGCTAAGTAGCTAACTGCTAACTGTCTTGGTAGCATGGTAGCAACAAAATGATCCCCTACTTCCTGGTCTGGTGGACTCTAAATGGACCATAATGTACTAAATGAACATCATGCTGGATTGAAGAAGACTTGAAAGTAAAGATTGAGACCATAAACTCATGTTTACAATGTTTACTGAGATAATAAATCCAATGAGAAGTAGGGTCATTTTTCCCATAGACTTTCTTTCACTAGGACTTCTGATGGCCATTAGATAGAATGAAAGTTTCAGGCACTTCGGCGTTAGCTTCACTTTTCAGAACCGGAGGTTGCCACCTGGGAGTGATGCACTCCATACATGCTTTTTTAAACTGTATGTAGAGATTACGTTTCCATATAAATATATTGCTTACACTTTAGAGTTCATGTGTTGGGGGTTTTATGCCACATGCAAGAAGGTGTTGAAAAGTTATACTGGACAAAATACTGTGTAACAAAAAGGTAAGAAATGTTAAACAAAAAAATTATAATAAAGAATCATAATATTTCATTTTTCCAATATTTTATATTCTTTGTCAAATATGTGAAAATGCAATCAAATTATGAATTGACATTACTAATGAGTGTTGGTCAGTCAAACCTGATACATCTTCTTCTGTGCCATCAATCTCCATTGTCGTCCAAAAACTATTAAAACACATCAGAGAGCCACACTGTTGCACATCTTCCTTCATAACAATCCTAGCCCCCCCTTAAAAAAAAGTTGCTGATTGACAATTTTTTTGCATATTGTTCAATATCGAAATATGAAGAGAATTGTATTCTGGTCAGGAAGGAAAAGCCTCTGAAGCAGCATTTTACAGAAAGTAGGGGTTCTTCCCAACAAATTGTCTACTTTCTTCTTGGAAAATAAATGTTTCTGTAAATACACCAGCCCACTCCGTGTCCGGCTATCAGTATGTATCCTTCTACTGCAGATCACAAACTAAAAATACATTCTGTGGAAACATAAAAGCGGAATTTGCACAAAGATTGCACCTTTGCCCACTCAGTTTGCATTGAGGTTGCATTTTCTTTTTTTCTTCTTCTTTTTTTTTTTTTACATTTAGCCATGATATCATGGGACAGCCTCAGGGATCCAAGGACTTATTGGCATGTGAGTATTGCATATAGATAAGAGTTGGGAAAAAGCTGATATTTTGTTTTAAACAGGCCTAAACATCCATTAAACTAGGTACACAATATGCATTCTAATGAGGTATTATTCAACTGAAACTGTCCCCTGATTAAAAAACAAAAAATTATTTCAATTTGTGCAAATCTATGCAATGCCCCAACTACACAGTAAGTGGGCGACCACACGAGCAGCTCTGAAAGTCTCCGTTGTCTGACAGATAGACTGCTGTCTGCTGGGTTGCTGCTCAAAGTCAATGTGGTGGGCAGAGCAGAGCTACTGCAAAAAAAAACACCAATACCCAGACAGCTGTGCTTATTGCAGTGTTTGAATGAAAAGGAATAAAAGGAATACGCCACAAATCATAAATTTGCATGAATTAAATAAACAAGGCTAAAAGCCCCTCTAGTGCAATATTCATGGCATAAGTTGAAAGATGGAACAAACAACTCACCATTGTGCTCTGCTAGAGAACTCTAGCAGTGTGGAGCTCGGCATGCTGCAGGAAAGGTGATGGGTCATTAAATCAAAAGGGTTAAGTACAAATCTGTCAGTTAGATTATTACATTCTGCATGCAAATTTGGCATCTTTCCCTAAAGATGGTATTGGAATTGTTTTTAAAAATAAAACTGTGATTCTTTTTGATGATGGGGCTAAAGTAAAGGTCAGGGGTTCACCTAGGCATATCCACTGGGACTATCCCTATCAAATGTTTTATCAGTAGATCAACACAGTTCAGTCACCTTGAAACTGTACCTGATTACTTACATTACACATTATTGTATTTCATTGACTTATTTCATTGTCTATTTTATTCTTTTAACTAATATTCTTCACAATCTTAGTAAATTCCATTCATCATAATTGTGCGATGGCAACAAATCGTGCCAGTGAAGACTACTGACATCCCATTGATATTGTGTACAACAAACAAAAAGTGTCTAGAACATTATGTTTGTCTGGCTGTTTGTATTCTTCTTTGCCACTTCTTCCAAATGTGAAACACTGTGATTAAAACAGTCAAAACAAAGCACTCCATCACTGTGACAGGATCAACAACATGGCTGCCACACAGCCACCAAAGGAGACAAATCCTCACGTCTTCTCATAAAGAGTCAGAGTGTCGGATCAGAAGTGCTTTTATTTGTTTTTCAGCAAGATGTACTTGTTTGTTGCTACCATAGTCTGTATTGTATATAAAGTGGAAGTAGCCAATGGGGTGTCCCTCTTTGCTTCGTGGACTGTTGTTTTGAAGCTTCAAGTTTGGCATTTTGACCAAGGACATGTTTTTTTTTTTTCTTTAAATCAGACTCAACTTTATTTGAGTGAAGTCCAGAAGGGCCAGGTACACTGTAACAAATTTCACTGTAAAATAACAGTGCCAGTAATTTACTGTTATTGGTGTTGTGGTTGTTTTACAGCGCATCTACTGTAATTTATCGAACAGTATAATACCTTTTTTTGGATTACAGCACATGACAGTAGGATAACTGGGTTATGGTCATTTTACAGCGCATCTACCGTTATTTATATTGTATTACAGTACATGACAGTAGGATAACTCTGGGTTGTGGTTATTTTACAGTATATGCCAGTGTGTTATAAAATCTGCTATTTTTTCACCAATTTATGCAGGGCTTCTCAAATACCCAGCCCTACCACATTCATCCAGAAAGACAGTCAACATCCGAAAGTCCTACAATAAACACACAGCTTGACTTTTCTTGTATTTTACTAATGTCTTGTCTTCTAGTGCTTAGAGCGGATCAGACACACATTCAGCAACAACATGCAGTTATCACTGTTTATCTGTGTGTGCTAACTGAAGAAAAGTAGCAAGATAAGCTGAGGACACGGACCTCTCACTTGAATAAAAATGCAGACTATAAGTAATACGTTCGGAAACCCTGGTGTAGAACACAAGAGAATATACATTCCATAACATTGCTGTAGTTTATTGCAAACAAACAAGTCTTTTGCATGTGAACAATGAAAAGTGAATGTGGAATACTTGACTGGTCTCGTCAGTCACCGATGATGAGTGCCTGGAAAAAAAATGAATATATAAAATTAGCAACACAACGTACCTGGTAAAATTTAAAAATAAGAAAGACTAATGGAGGGATTGTAGGTCCTTACTCAGTCCCTTTGGAAAGTCCTCCCATCTCTTCACGTTTGTGGTTGCACAGCCAGTTCTATAAAAGCACAAGTTAACACAAGTTAGTTATATCTTCACAAAATTGCCGATTAACTTTAATAACAGAACAATCTCTAAGATGTCATTTCAACAAATGCCTGTTCAAGTTAAACTCTCGCCATAAAGCAACATAGACTTTTTTGTGAATGTATACGAGTCAAACCTTCATGTAAATGCATAATTACGACGAAAGATTCACTTTTAAGATTTACCGCTTCGTTTTTGGGCAAGCTAATTTTCAAGTGCAAGGGCCCTCTTATACTAGCATCAAAATTGCTATTTTTTAAACACTAAGAAGGCTCAACACAACATGAAACTTTGCTTGTAGTATCACCAGGGTCTCTACACATGAACACAAGCAATGAGAACATTGTTTGTGTACACAGAGTTTACTCAAAAGAAGACCTTTTGAGTAAACACCTGGCTAATGACCATGGCTAATTGAGCTCAAGCTAGCTACAGAGCTTGCTTCACTTAGCCCTTTTTAGCAACCTGAACTCATGAAACAGACCTAATGAAACATCTGAAATGTCAACAGTTCAATAATCATGCAGATAAAACAACATGACACTATCAATTTTGGGAGAAATGCATAACTTTACTTTACCTGCTCTGGTGAACACATGGACTGGACTTGAGAAGGGCACACGTCTCCGTGACAGAAAATACTGTTTCATGCTGTTAAATTACATTTTATTTTTAACTGAGCATTAACTGTTAATTTACATGTAAGCATGAATATTTAACAGTATTTTACAATTATTTAAAAATACAGTAAGATACTGTTGTAATCCACAGTAAATTTGTAGCAATTCAGTATAAATACTGTTTTATGCTGTTAAATTTCAGTTATCTACTGTTATTGTTAAATGACTGATTTAACTGTTAATTTACATGCGAGGGATGAATATTTAACAGTATTTTACAATTATTATAAAATACAGTAGGATACTGTTGTAAATCCACCGTAAATTTACAGCAATTCGTTACAGTGTACCGTTAGCAGCTAACACTAGCTGCTAGATCATGGGGGTCAAAGGAGACTGATGTGCATCACACGCTGTGCGTGCTTATAGTCATAATAATTATAATGCCGATATTATATCACTATAGAAATTGTAGGCATATTTTAGGCATGTCTATCACAAAAAAGGGTCAGGGCGCACAGCTGTAGACATAATAGACGAGCCGGCCGGGCCATTCATCATCATCATCACCGTCTTCATCATCTGCGCCGGATTCCCCGTCCAACACCAGAACGGCGGGACACCAGGACCTCCCGCCACTCAGACCAGCTGCAGCCCCAACTCCGGTTCCAGCTCACGGCAAAGTTGGCCGTTTCTCTACGGACACGGAGGCTGCGGAGGCGCGAGACCAGGCACGAGCTGCTGTATTTTTTTTAAAGATTTTTTCAGGCATAGACGCATTTTATTAGCAGTGGATAGATATGAAAAACAGGAGAGAGAGGGAGATGTTTTGGTCCGAGAGGTCCAAGTTTCAGCTGTGTTAATTCAGTCAGGCTGAGTTTCCGTTACAAGGCCATCCACCATTGATCTGACGTCAGATGTGACGGGACAATCTATATAGATATAAATTCACGTTTTGATTCAATAAGTTGCATTAAATAGTGTTTGTTGTAATTATTTATTGCATTTAAATGTGCCTGGAACTGTGGAAACCTGCCTGTGAGGTCTTGGTGACGTGTACGCACTGCGCACCGGTCAGTCAAACTGCCACTCTGCCAGCAGTAATTCGCCAAGAGTAGACCAGGTTGGAGCTGGCGAGCTTTCAGCGCAGTCTCGGCGAGGCTTTTTGCCACAAAACTTCCGTTGCACCAAGCTGAATCTGTGAGGCCTCCCCCTGCTGCGCCGCCATACCCATCTTGGTGCAGGCGATACACCAAACTGCCAAACTGACCGTGTGCAAGGCTGCGCTGGTCGAAACTTGCATTACGCTGGCTCCACCACCCTGCACCACCCTGCGCTGCGCCATGAAACTAGGGCCCTAGGTCTAAACACTGCAAAACATGCTGTGAATCAAAACGCGTCTCTCCATTAAGCATGCATTTAGGCCTATTGTGCCAGTCCATGTCTGAATAAAATGCTATTCACTGCTGCATTATCATTATGAGGGCATGTAAGCCAGGGATGAAAAACAATGGGGGGGGGGGGGGGGCATCTACACAAATATGAAACAATGTGCAAGGAGAAAAAAAAAGTGTTGACCTTCAGCAGAAAAGCCCGCCTGCAGGCGGTCCTAATTAGAAAGCAAAGCTTTTTGATGGTAAATTGATTTTTAATTGTTCAGTCCCTGCATTCATCCAGGTGGCCAAGTCCCTCCATGCAATCTCTCTCTGTTTCTGTCTCCAGGACAAGAGCAATTCATTCAGCATTAGACATAGAGGATGGATGGAGGGGGGTGGGGGGGACTGACAAACACAAGAGTTGTGCCATAATTGTCAGTAATGCTTTTCTACTTTAGTCATTTTGGTTGTGGTACAGGGCAAACAGTCACAGTGAATGTTTTCCATTTGCTTTGATTTTTTTCCCCCTTCTGTCTTAGCGAGAAGCCACTCAGGCTCATGTGGGCTAATGGCCATGACAGTGTGTAAAAGCAGTTTGACAGCAGTGATCTACACAAGCCATGGTTGAAGGAGGCCAGGGGGTTGTTGATCTGATTATTATGCTGCTGGTGATCCGGATACTGTGCCAGTTATCTGGTGAGTGGAGGACATGGGGAGTAGCAGGGTTACACCAATACATCCATTTGTCATTACGTGTGTTTTAATAAGAATCAGCTGTGGTCCAATCCACCTCTCATATAATGAGGTTCCTCTATCATATTGTCAGGTAGTCAATATGTTTATTATTGCTTTTATTTGTCAGATCAAAGAATTTCATCATTTTGCTGAGGGATGATTGTTCTACACACCTCTGGAATGAAACCCGTCTCCTATGTCAGTATTGAACATATAAATGACTTGTGTATTCTCAGATGGAAAAGACATATATGGATTCCAGCCGAGCAAACTGAGCAGGGATTATGTTGTTCCTTGAAGGCATTTAGGAGCTCATATGAGAAGGCAACCCAGTCAGCAGAAAAATGCTGGCATGTCTGCAAACCACAGGATACGTTAAACATGGATATTTCAGAAGGAAAAAAATATAATACATATAATTTTTTTCATATCAGCCTCATATCACAGTTGCAGATATGCACAATTGCATGTGATTAATATTGTGAAATGGTTTGGCAACAAACTTGGTTAAGCGTAGAAAACATGAAAATATAACAGTTGAAAGAGCATAACATAAGGTAGCTAAGTAACTACGGTATATAAACAAAAAAACGCCCATATATTGCGTAACAATCTTACGCAATAAGTGTAAAGTTTTGTAGAACAAGCTAATGTAAAAAAGGTAATGTACATTTTGTTAATGCACAATGAAACTAGGTATTCTTTGTGAATTGTGTTCGTAAACCAATTTTGAGGATTTTTGTTCATCTGTTTCCAATGCATGTAAATCGCCAGTGGAGAGCTAGGGTTTCGGTTTCAGCTATTAGGTGGTTTAACTGTGGAGTAACATACAGCTAACGAATGAAGCAAAAGACAAGCGCGTCATGGATGTGAAATATAAATACATTATAATGCAGAATGAAGGGTAAAATAATAATACACAAAATGAAATCAAATATAAAATAAAGTTGAAGAAAAACGGATGAGGGAGCCTATGGCACCTATGGGCCCACAACCATACACTAGTCGTTGAATCGGTTGAATACAGCATATGTGCAGTAGGTACAGATACAACAGATATGGGGTCTCAATCAGGTAAGGTCAAACAGTTAGGTATTCGTAAGTATGAGAGCAGAGTCGCCATATCTTAGACTCACATTCACACTTAAGGCATTTTTTCTGGTCTTGCCCCAAACTCTAGAGTTTCTGGGATTACATTTTTCATCTGTACAGTGACATATACAGCAGACAGCTTATCTCTGATGGTCTGTGTGATACAGTGTTGCTCCAACTACTCTTTGACTCTTCCCTTAGCATTTCAACAAGCCCCCATGTTTGGTATGGTCCAAGGCTTATCCTGAGGGAATGAAAATCAGTTTCCATTAAAATGGTAAAATGACATTGTTTCTTGTCTATACCTTCAAGAAATGCAGTATACTTTGTCTGATGCCCTTCTCAAATTTCTTAAGATTTGGGGCCCTAGTTTCGTAGACCAGGCGCAGTCAGCTTTCAGCGCACCCGCGCCGCGCCGACGGGGTGTGTCCGCCTGGACTTTGCAAGTTTCGTGCACCGCGCAGGCACACCTCCCGTCTCGCCCACCGGCGCAAGTGGGAAAGAGGGAGGAGAAGAAGGCGTGAGTGGGAGACGAGGAGGAGACGAGGAGTGGACTGGGATTAATACAGCCGATTCAGATCTTCACCAATCAAATGAGCTCCTCTCCTCTCCTTTAATGCGTTAGGGGAGGTTCAGTGCAAGATCCGTCACTTGACAACCCGATGACAGAAGCAGCGCCGCCGCTCCCACCACGCGCATCACGCGCTGTGCGCGCGTATCATAATAATAACAATGCCGATATTATAAAAAACAGGAGAGAGAGAGGGAGACGTTTTGGTCCGAGAGGCTGAGTTTCCGTTACGCGTGCCATCCGCCTTTGATCTGACGTCAGATGTGACGGGACAATCTATATAGATATAAATTCACGTGTTGATTCAATTAGTTGCATTAAATAGTGTTTGTTGTGATTATTTATTGCATGTAAATGTGCCTGGAACTGTGGAAACCTGCCTGTGAGGTCTCGGTGACGTGATTCGCATTGAATGAATGGACTTTATTAACGCCTTGCGCCAAAAGTAGACCAGCTTGGAGCTGGCGAGCTTTCAGCGCAGTCTCGGCGAGGCTTTTTGCCACGAAACTTCCACTACGCCAAGCTGAATGTGTGATGCCTCCCCCTGCTGCGCCGCCACACCCATGTTGGCGCAGGCGATCCACCAAACTGCCAAACTGACGGTGCGCAAGGCTGCGCGGGTCGAAACTTGCATTGCGCCGGCTCTGCCACCCTGCGCCGCCCTGTGCCACAAAACTAGGGCCCTTGAGGTAAATGTCAAATTCACAGTTGGTGTGAACACAGCAAAATTGTACTGTACAGTAGAGTAATACCAGGGTCCATTTGTGGCCTTCCTGGACCTCGCCTTCACTTGGTTGCATGGGCTCCATTCCAAATCCTTAATTCACTTGTGCACGTTACAGTCATCATAATGATTGACATAAAAATCACATGAATAGAATCTTAAAACCCCCAAAAAACATTTCAATCATTTTCCAGACTTGACTATGACTAAAACGCAGGGCGATTGCCAACCTCTTTTATAATCTATAATCCGTTATAATCTAGTTGAATCCAGTGTAACTGTATCTGGTGTACATTTTGACAAATCTGAATATGGTTTTGTAGACTGGTGTCATTTTACATTGAATCAGGCCCAGGATGGAGCAGATCAATGAGTTATGCACAATTTCCAGTGCACTTTCCCATATTTTGTCAGGAATTGATTGCCCAACCCCCCCTCCCAGGCTGTTCTGGTATCGTGCTCAGAGAAAAAGGATGAATAAGACTGACATCATACTTTTAAGAGTCAAGCGGACTCGCATCAGGGAGGGCTTTCAGGAAATGGCGTGTCATAAGGGAGGTTTAACAGTCAGAGTTGAATGTTGAACACTGAATATGAGCAGCATGATTGTGTTTGACACATTTTAAGGCAACTTGAGACTGTAAATGTGGGCAAGATTGTGAACAGAAATATCCTCAACAAATGTTGTGAAAATATGGCCAGTAGTATTTGAAAGACAAAGACTGACTAACTTTACAGGCTCACTCATATTCCACCATCATGGCGGATATCACACATTTCCAAATTTGAGATGAATCACAAACATTTGGATATTCTGAATTATTCCTCGTTCCGATAAAGATGTGGGATATGCTCATATGATTCCGGTTTTAGGAGAATACTTTGGACATGTTGAACAAGTCAGATCTCAATTGGGGCTTTTACATTTCAAACTAACTAAACACCATTTTACATTGCTGGAGTACATATGCATGCCCAAAAGAAAAGCTCACTTTTTCGGAAAGAAGAATCCCACCTACTTTTAATCATCATGAAGGTCTTTGTCAAGAAGGAGGTTAAAGGAATGAAAGAGAGAAGCTGAGTGCACGCAGTCCAACAAATCAACTGTGGAAAATAATGTTTGATGCAAAGTAACGAAATAACACAAGTAACAACTGCAGTTCCACTTCACTATGTTTTAACGTGATGAACGCCATGTTTGGACATTGACCCGTCAAACACAGCAGAGACTGATATTTAGGGATTCACCGCCCCGATGATGAGGATGTGGTGGCGAGCTCCTCAAATGGTGGGAAAAAGCCAACTAACGTTATGTCATTCTATTTTTTAGCTCTTACTTTATCGGCAATGATATGTTGTGGGGTCTTTCTTCTGAGGAATGTACTTATTGTAAGTCGCTTTGGACAAAAGTGTCTGCTAAATGCCCTAAATGTAAATGGGTGGGTCACCTGACAATTTTTGGTCTTGGTGGGGGGGGGGGTCCTCAGCTTTTGTCATGAAAACAGCAGATTTCAAATCATATTTGGGGGGGGTTATGCATAAAGCAATCAGAGGTCAGTGAGACAAACATTAAACTAATTAAGCTCGTCGATGCTGGATGAAATGATCTTGAATAACTGTGAGCTCTTACTCACTCTTACTTCACTCTTACTCACGTGATCACGTTTATACTCGCTGACATGGTGCTATCTATGTATACAGACAGCAGTGTTTTACTGCAACTGCATTGTGGTTCATTTATAGCGAAATAATCACTTTAAATGGACTAAAACATATTTATCTTACATTTTTATGTTCTTGAACTGTCAGAAACTTTAGCTGAATATGTCTTTTTCATTGTAACATGCATCAAACTAAATTATATTTAATGTGTTTAATTGTTATTATTGTCTAAAAACGAATTGTGTTTGACATAAGGCTGCATCGCGACATTTACTATGAAGACAGAGCACTGACCCACGTAGCCTTAGACTTCTACACCTGCTCAGATGAAGTGCATCACGGTGAAGCCAGACCAAAGCCCAGCCACCCATACTGCAACAAGCTCTTCGTTATCATCACCATCACGGGCACGTAAACCAAACCGGTCTAACAATTAAATATTATTTATAGTGTCATATCACAACAGAAGTCATCTCAGGACACTTAACACATTGAACAGGACTAGAATAAGCTCATGATTTTCAGAGTTTATACATTTTCAAAGTCCCAACATCACCCAGGGGCAGAGTTACAGCGACAGTGGCGAGAAAAACTGCCTTAATAGGCTTTTAGGCAGAAATCTGGTGCAGCCCAGGCCCTTGGGTTACAACTACATTTGGTGTTGGTAGTGGTATAGTAGTAGTAACGTTAGCATTAGTTGTGGTATTAACAGCAGCAATAGTATCAACAGTACACAACAGCACACTCACAAAGCTGGAACAACACACCCTCCTCCTCGTTTCTCCCTGCTTTCACTGTGAGCGAAAAAAGAGCAGCCACACTAAGCCTTGGCGGAGGCGGAGCTTTATTTTTAAAAATCAATCAGACGGACAAACTGGTATGAAATGGCAGGGAGATAATGCAATAGTGTGGCGTGGTGACCTTTAAACATGGCCTGACGCTACATCCCAACCACTGAAAAACCCTGACCTTTGTAGAACCATTACAGAAGCCTCTAATCTGAAAGGTGGGGGACGGGAAGACACACACACAAACACGCGTGCGCGTGTCTGCATGCATGAAAACAATTAAAACAGACATGCAAGGTAGTAACATGCAATCAAGCTGAAAGTGCATGCAAACACAGACACCCAGCAGCAGCGGCAGCAGCAGCAGCAGCAGCATCATTAACACAGCAGCAGCAGCAGCAGCATTAACAGCAGCAGCAGCATCATTAACCGCAGCAGAAGCAGCAGCATTAACAGCAGCAGCAGCATCATTAACCGCAGCAGAAGCAGCAGCATTAACAGCAGCAGCAGCTGCATTAACAGCGGCAGCAGGAACATTAACAGCAGCAGCATTAACAGCAGCAGCATTAACAGCAGCAGCAGGAGCATTAACAGCAGCAGCATTAACAGCAGCAGCATTAACAGCAGCAGCAGGAGCATTAACAGCAGCAGCATTAACAGCAGCAGCATTAACAGCAGCAGCATTAGCAGCAGCATTAACAGCAGCAGCAGCATCATTAACCGCAGCAGAAGCAGCAGCATTAACAGCAGCAGCAGCTGCATTAACAGCGGCAGCAGGAACATTAACAGCAGCAGCATTAACAGCAGCAGCATTAACAGCAGCAGCAGGAGCATTAACAGCAGCAGCATTAACAGCAGCAGCATTAACAGCAGCAGCATTAGCAGCAGCATTAGCAGCAGCATTAACAGCAGCAGCATTAGCAGCAGCATTAGCAGCAGCCTTCCTGTTGGCTGCAAAGGCCAGATGTGATAATGGCTTCCTGTATGTTAATGCTGCTGGCTGGAACGCCTCTCTCTGCTCCTCAGTATTCCGCTCAGGCAGCGCTCACATCGCTTTGAATTGCAAAATGCCAAAAACAGGACGACACATTGTTTGTAATGCCATTAGCGCTGTGCATTTAGAGAAAATACAGAAAGAATATCCCGTGGAGTGTTTGAATTGATAATTATATGTGTGTGTGTGTGTGTGTGTGTGTGTGTGTGTGTGCGTGCATATGTGAGTGTGTACGTGCGATGAGTGCAGACTGAACAATCTGACCCAGGCAAGTGGAAGACTAGCAGTAATTGTTACTGTAGAGGGGAGAATGGCTCGATAAGTATTGATTATCTTCTGTCCATTAGGAATAATTGGTGATGTTTGAGCGAGCGACGTGATGACACATCGACACATGTGAGCTGGGAGTAAAACACCATCGATTCCAGAGAAAATGCACAATTTGACAGTCAGTTTAGTTGATGCGTCTCAACTTGATCATCCACAGCCTTTTTGGGATCAATCGCTACAAGTGGAAACTCAATGTTAGGATTTTCTCCCTTATGTGTAAATGTGTAGTTTTGTTTCGTTTTAGAAATGTAAAATTAGAATGGAATAATTGCTTAAAGGATCCGTGTGTAAAATTTGATCACATCTAGGTTCAAGGTTTAAGTGAACGCCCCCTCCCTTTCCAAGTGTTTGGTTCGTCCATCCTGGGCTACTGTAGTCACATGGCAGTGCAACACTATGTAGATATGAAGGACTCATTCTGTACGAACGAAAGATTCTTTGTTTCAGGTGATTATACACTAATGAAAACATATATATGATTATTATATTCCATTTCTTCCAATAGCTCCCCTAAATCTAACTCGGTGGACATTGAAGGACTGGAACAGCTGCCAATATCTACTATACTCTGAGGGATTTCAATTTTTGTTCATTTTGGTGTTCCTTGTGGACAAAAGCAGTAGTATATCCGAGCACCAGATTCACTTTGGAAAACCTCTCATTTTACTGCAGCAACATCAGACTGGCTGCCCCGCTCAGTCCTGGTTCAACCATGGCCACTCCTTCCTCCAACGAACCCAGTAATACAGCTTCGCTTCTGGCTGGATCAGAAGATGCCGGATCTGAGTCCGTCAGAGCCCGGAGTCTGAGCTTAAAGGGAGTTTCCTGGAGAACCTGCATGATTCATGAGTGATAAAGAGAAAGTATATGATGCCATCCCTGTGCTTTATTATGTCTGCTGTTGCAGCAGATTCGGGTTGATTGACCATTTGTTACAAAGACCTTGTGGAACACCATAGAAATATGCATGCTGTGGTTTGGTGGATTTAAGCAAGTAAGAACGGCTCAGAAACCCCCTTATTGTCAAGTCATCCATCCTCAGAATGCTCTCCAATGCTCTGCAGTCCAACCCCGATTTATGTAATTGTGTAGAAATATATGTGTTTAGTGTAGAAATATTGAAATACACCATGTTTAGAAAGGGTCAAAATAACACATTCATACTGCATGCAAAACTGTATGGTATTAGCATAAAGTGGATATGTGGGGGGGACCCCATGGAACCCACTCAGATACAGTATCTTGGTTTAACGGATCAAGGGACCCCTATGAATATGGAGAGTTTTTTCCCCTCACCAACATTCAGCCTAACGTCAGAGCATTATTTTGCCTCTTTCCCAACAAGCTAGTATTGTATTAGTAACAATGGAAACCTTAGGTTCTCCAGTTGCATATGAAACCAGGCACCTTCACTCTAAATCTCACTCTGTTGCGGTGAAGTCGACCGAGGACACCAGCGTCGGTAAGGAGTAGAGAAATGAGGGAAATGCAAGCAGAAAACATGGAGCGGATGCACAACACACACGTTCTATCCACATGTTGCTAAATCAAGCGTATAATGACCTGCACGCTTTGTGCATGAAGCAAATCACGTATGGCCTACCTATGTGTGACTCATACGGAGCATATGACATAATATATCCGGATATTGGCACAGCAGATCTTCCATCATAGATGCTATACTTACATACATGGATATCATACTTTTAGTTTTTATGACATAATATTAAAGAGAAATATTAAAAGACACATATTGTTAAAGCTTTTAAATCTTTTGCAGACAGAGAACTGTCTATTTCAACTGATTTGATTTGCTTTTAATCATCCTTTATAAGTGTGTGTGTGTAAAATGTGTATATGTAACGTGAATAATACAATAAAATAGCTATGTTTGTATCAGATGTGTTTTTCTGTGAGGTCCTGAGGTTGAGATGAGGACACGATGGGGGGAAATGTTTACATGTCCATGTGATATAACCTTTAAGAATAGAGGAAAAGCAATACACAAATGACATACAAAAGAAAAAGAACCACAATTCTTGTTACAAGAATACGTGAGACATAGCTGCTTGCCATGGAGTGAAGGAATGGTGAATATGTGAGGCAGCAGCTGTGGTGAGTGTGAGTGGCGCCCGTGATCGATGACCAGGATGCAGCTCTTGACGACACACTGGAGGTTGTGATGCGCTGCTTGCCTTGTGCAACAGTGACATCTTTTGGCTCCTCCGTTGCTAGTGGAGCCGAGGCTGCTGCTGCTGTCAGTGCAGCCTGCCGGCCGGCCGTACTGCAGTAAATAAAGATTATGATCACATTATGCAAATGACTGTTCCGTCGGTACACGGCTCCCTTGTGTTAGCCTGCACTCTCGCCTCATGTTATGACAGTTATTTGAGTCCTCGAGGCGACGGAGAGTTTGACTGTGCAGCCGTGTGTTGACAAGGCTGAAGGTGATAGGGAGTCTTGCTCTGACAAATACACAGGAATACATTATTGTGTGTGTGTGTGTGTGTGTGTGTGTGTGTCGTGTGTGTGTGTCGTGTGCAGTGTGCTGGCTGAGTGTGAGCTTTTTCATAGGTGAGCTGAAGCTGCCAGCGAGTCAAAGCCTGGGCTTCAAGGACTCAACGACCATTTGGTGTCACTTTGCAACACGAGCTGCTCCAACCGAATGCAGGCGGAGGCCGTTGATGCTACACAAGAGAAACATGTTATCACAAAAACAGTTGGGCTGATACCTGTGACAGCATCACAAGTATCTGGGCCGATGAAACGGGCGGCATCATGCTTCATTTAGTCTTTTTATTGATACATGAGCTTCAAGTTTTCATAATTGTGTGCAAAGCTCTGTCTCTTGAGCCTTGCTCTTTGCCTTAACGAGGGCACTTCCACATTCTGTTTTAGAGCGGAAGGGTTACTTTACTTAGCGTTACCAGCTTTATAAACCTTAAGGGCCTCTTTTCCTATAGTGCCTCTTTCTGAGTGCAAGTGTCTCTTTTTTCTGTTGTTCCCAATGAGCAGAGAGCGGATGTGGCAGCTTGCGGCTGCCTCAAGAGAAAGCATCTTTCTTCTCAGCCTTTTTCATGTTGAAAATCTCTGGACTTTCCAGAAAAGCGTTGGTGGAGTGATGGTAGAAAATGGACGGGGGAAGCTTTTGGCCGTGTCTCTCAGACAGACACCATTGTAATAAAGACAGAAAAGCTCGTAAGTGGGAGCCGATTGGATGGACAGACACTGAATAGTGTTTGTATCAGTGTATGTGTTATGCTAGTCTATCATACAACAGTGGTCAGAGTGGATCTATATTGTCAAAATATTGTTGTCATAGAAACGCTGGGATGCAGCACTCCCCGGCTCCCTGCTGACGCTTCTCTACCAGAAAAAGATACGATGTAGACACACAAAAAACTGTATTCAAGCTTTAAATAAGCTGTTATTGAGGTTTCATATTTTTTAGGAGAGTGTAACCATTTAGATTCCTAATGTGTGATCAGTTTATCCAGATAAAGCCTAGATTTTTTAAAGCTGTGAGGAGCTGCTCTCAACACAGATTCAAACCATTTGTCTCTTCATCAGGGATTCAATAAAAAAGATATACATTTTAATAAAGAAACCACCAATTAGACTATGAGCTATGAGGTAATAAATCATGTGAGAAGTAGGGTCATTTTCAGCAATCAGATTTATTTTTGTAACCAGAGGAGTCCCCCCCCCCCCCCCCCCCTAACCCTAACCCTAACCCCCAATGGTCAGTAGAGAGAATTTTTAGAAAGTTTAAGGCACTTTAGCTTGGCTTTAAGTACTGGAGTTTGCAGCCTGCGCATTAGCAAACCAGCAGATGACGTAGAAAGTTAAAACATTTCCGTCAAGTCGCAGTAAAATATTTGGAGTATTCTGTTAGGGAAATTAGAAAGTGCATTCTGTGCTGCAAGTCATCCCCTCCCTCTCTCCCTTTCCAGTTTCAATCTGTTCTATCTAGGTGAGTGCACAGGTCCTGCTTACGTTTATAGTCGAGCAAAATGCCAATTCTGCGACAGATTGTATTGGCACCCCATTGAAAAAAGTAGGGTTAGATCAATGGACATTTCCTTTTAGAGGTGTGGAGAAGAAGGCTTGACTCCATCTATCCATCAACTATAATCACTTATCCTGTATTCAGGGTCGCTGGGGGCCTGGAGCCGATCCCAGCTGACGTTGGGCGAAGAAGGCAGGGTACATCCTGGACACGTCTCCAGTCCATCACAGGGCCGACACATTGGGTGTTATGTACTCGTTAGTGTAGAAGATCAACAACAGGGATGGAAAAGCACATCCCTGGGGAGGGCCTGTGGAAGTGGTCTGGAGAGTGATGTATCTCCTCTGACCTACTGGATCCACAGCAATGTTTCTGCTAGCACGAAATCTAGTGGCGGAGAGCAGGGACTGTTCATTGGATCTCATTCACCAGTGCCTTCCCATGTATTTTCTTAAATATGTTCTTAAGAAAGTTCCAAAGAAAAGGATGTCAGATTCATGTGTTCATGAACCGCAGGACTTTGTACCCAGGGCCGTGAGAAGTGAGTTTTGGTTCGGAGTGCTGTAGTGGGGGGTAGTTTGTCAGAAATCCATAAAAATAGGCTTCATTTGAAATGGTACAAAATTGATTGCATTTTATTGAAACAGGAGAGCAGACTCATGCTTATGACTTATGTGTGATGATGATGATTTAACTGACATGCCCGAAATAAATTAATGCTGTGGTTTCTGAAAAAAGCAAAACAATAGAGTCTGATTAGGGGGCGTAAACAATATTTTATTTCATGACATAGATTGGTCCCAAATGGTTGACTCTATCTCAGAAATGGCCTGCAAGATTAGGGCTGATTTAAAAGCCCTGATCTTGAAGGACCATACCAGTCTAATTAACCAGCCGACCTGTTTAACCTTCGCTCACTGCCATTCATGAAACAGTGTGTAAAAACACTCTGGGACACTCTCACTCCTCAAGATGAGGAAGCATACTGGGAGAAGTTAGAAACCACTCATTTATAATGACTGTTGAGTTCCACCCTCTCAGTTTTCAATCTCAACAGAGCCGAAAGATACGTTGAATCGAATATGATTGCGCCTGGAAAAATAGTTCCTTACAAGAACTGAAATTCTAAATCCAATTCGAGCAAGAAGGAGGATTTTAATGACAAGGTGAGTTTAAAGGAACACTGAAAATTTAAGGTAAATTCTGTAACGTTTATTGAAAAAACAATTATATTTATTAACCCTGGTATTTAAATCATGGCGTTTGGATTTTATAAATTTGGTCAGAAAAGTCAATATTTACTGGTGTGACATCAAATTACACTTATATTATTTAGGTTACGACTTCAAGGACATGTTTAAGTAGTGCAGTTACTCTTTAAAGTTCCCAAAGGGCTTCTAGGGACGGCGCTTTGGTCAGAAAAACAGATCAGAAACCAAACAAAAAAAAAAAAACTACATTATTTAGCCCACGCTGCATATTTCATGTGCATCTTGAATTCAGGGAACTCTTAATGTATTCTTTATATAACCAGAAAGGTCCCATTAAGATAAAACACCTCTCCTGCCAGAAAGTCCCTGTCAAGAGCAGCAGCTACAAGTAAAATGTTTCAGGGAATGATAACAGCACACTGCAATGGAAAGCTCACATTTACTAATGTCTTTAACAGTCAGCGAATGCAGCAGTAGGCCAGTTTGGAAGCGCTTCCCCCTCTGTTCATGGCATTGTTTCTCCTCTTCTCCTCACATTACTGATGACTTAATAATTATTTTCTTTGGTTTGAGTCTTGTGGAAAACTAACAACCCATCCAACCTTCTCCACTGCTGGATCGTACTGCAGTCAAGCCAGCCTCCACTCGGAAAACCCCGGTCAAGCTAGCCCCCAGTCATTCTGTGGTGCCTGTTTATACTACATATTACGGTAATGCAGTCCAAGAACAGAATTCAGAATAAAAGCACAGACCTATGAACGCAATTTGCAATTTCAGTCTGTTCATTAATTGTTTAAGCGATTGAACTATTATTTCATTGATTGATTGATTTATTGATTGATTGATTGATTTTGCATTTAAGGAATTCATTTATTGATTATTCACGTAAATCATTTTACCAGCCTCATTCTGGTCACATTTAAGCCTTAGCAGTTGGAGGCCATGGCAATTAATCTGTGTGAATAATTAGTCCAACATAAAAATAAACACAATATCAGGAGCTTCTGATGAGGAATTTCAAAATAAAAGCCAATTTAATGGTCAAATATTTTCAATATATCCATTTGAATTCAGCTTGACATTACAAAGAAACTACCGGTTTCCACAGATTGATTTCACTTCAGACTGATAGTGGTCGACCTCACAGACTCACTCATATAATATCAGGAAGTTCTGATGTGGTTTTTCAAAATAGAAGTCCTCTGAAATGTCAGATATTGTCAATATTTTCCTCAAATTCAGATTTACATTAAAAGGAAACTTCCTGTTGTCACAGACTGATTTCACTTTAGACTGATAGTGGTCGACCTCAGAGACTTACTCACGTGATATCAGGAAGTTCTGATGTGGTTTTTCAAAATTAAAGCCCTTTGAAATTTGAAATATTTTCAATATTTCTCTTAGAATTCAGATTGATCGTGGGAGGAAACTTCCTGTTTCCACAGACTGATTTCACTTTAGACTGATAGTGGTCGACCTCAGAGACACACCCATGTAATATCAGGAAGTTCTGATGTGGTTTTTCACAATTAAAGCCCTCAGAAATGACAGATATTGTCAGTATTTAGATATGAATTCAGATGGATATTAAAAGGAAACTTCTTGTTTCCACAGACTGATTTCACTTCAGACTGATAGTGGTCGGCCTCAGAGACTCACCCATGTAATATCAGGAAGTTCTGATGTGGTTTTTCAAAATTAAAGCCCTTTGAAATTTGAAATATTTTCAATATTTCTCTTAGAATTCAGATTGATCGTGGGAGGAAACTTCCTGTTTCCACAGACTGATTTCACTTCAGACTGATAGTGGTCGACCTCAGAGACACACCCATGTAATATCAGGAAGTTCTGATGTGGTTTTTCACAATTAAAGCCCTCAGAAATTACAGATATTGTCAGTATTTAGATATGAATTCAGATGGATATTAAAAGGAAACTTCCTGTTTCCACAGACTGATTTCACTTCAGACTGATAGTGGTCGGCCTCAGAGACTCACCCATGTAATATCAGGAAGTTCTGTTGTGGTTTTTCAAAATTAAAGCCCACTAATATCTTGATTAGTCAATTTGCAAAGCTTTTTTCTACATAGACAAATGGGATCATACTCCATAAATACTGTTTTTATATTGTGACAGGGACCCTGATAGGATGTATTAAATGTCAGTTTGATGCCTTACATGTGACCTTGTTCTAATACCAGTCAAAAAAGCTCAAGATTTATTAATAACACTTATAATATTAATCCTGCTATCAGTATTATCATATAATGTAATACTAAAGCAAATTACATTTTTAAAAAAGGCCAGATACAAAAAATTAAAGTCACCATAACTAATAGTAAATAATAAGAAAAAAAATACATTCCCTCTGAAAACTGAACACATGTTCTGCTGTGGTCAACTACAGTAGTTGACCACAGCAGAACATGCTGCCTTTGGTCTGTCTTTCGCATGCTGTCACATGCTACATAAAGGCACATTACTTAAAGGTTCACACATATATATACACAAGTGTGCCAATATAGAACTTAACATATACACATACTATTTACACATATATTATCACATGTGTGTTTTACATTGAGTTTACTTTGGCTGGTTGAGAAAGAAAATGAACCGCCGCTGACAACACAAAAATGTTTAAATATGTGCAAGTTGTGACAAAATAAATAAAGTGAAAAAATAAATTGTTCAATGAAAAGAGGAGAAAAAACTCTATAATATTTTCAAAAATAAAATGAAAAATACAATTACCACGTTATGATTTCAATTTTTTCTCCGTTAATGAGCTATCACAAAAGTGACTTAAGTTCTTTACAGGCACAAGGAGCAATCCCAGCTCTCTGCCCTGGCCTTTTCAAGGGCTGCGGTGTTCATTCCTAGGCACTGTTCGTGGTACCATCGTTGGCATGTTTCGCATTGTATCTACAAAATGAAAAGATCGTTATCTCAAAGATGATTCTCATAATACTCTCACAAATATAGACCTGTCAGTAATTCAGAAAAATGTTGCCAACTACAGTGTCTGTATCCTTTCTTTAAGTCAGTGGTGCAGCCAAATACTGACAACACACATTTCTTTATTCATACAATACATATGAATATTATCTATCAGTCTGAAGTGAAATCAGTCTGTGGAAACAGGAAGTTTCCTCCCACAATCAATCTGAGTTCAAAGAGAAATATTGAAAATATTTGACATTTCAGGGGGCTTTAATTTTGAAAAACCACATCAGAACTTCCTGATATTACATGGGTGAGTCTCTGAGGTCGACCACTATCAGTCTGAAGTGAAATCAGGCTGTGGAAACAGGAAGTTTCCTCCCACGATCAATCTGAATTCAAAGAGAAATATTGAAAATATTTGACATTTAAGGGGGCTTTAATTTTGAAAAAACACATCAGAACTTCCTGATATTACATGGGTGAGTCTCTGAGGTCGACCACTACCAGTCTGATGTGAAATCAGTCTGTGGAAACAGGAAATTTCATTTTAATATCCATCTGAATTCATATCTCAAAATTGAAAATATCTGACATTTCTGAGGGCTCTAATTTTGAAAAAACACATCAGAACTTCCTGAAATTACATGGGTGAGTCTCTGAGGTCGACCACTACCAGTCTGATGTGAAATCAGTCTGTGGAAACAGGAAATTTCATTTTAATATCCATCTGAATTCATATCTAAATACTGACAATATCTGTCATTTCTGAGGGCTTTAATTGTGAAAAACCACATCAGAACTTCCTGATATTACATTGGTGTGTCTCTGAGGTCGACCACTATCAGTCTGAAGTGAAATCAGTCTGTGGAAACAGGAAGTTTCCTCCCACGATCAATCGGAATTCTAAGAGAAATATTGAAAATATTTCAAATTTCAAAGGGCTTTAATTTTGAAAAACCACATCAGAACTTCCTGATATTACATGGGTGAGTCTCTGAGGCCGACCACTATCAGTCTGAAGTGAAATCAGTCTGTGGAAACAAGAAGTTTCCTTTTAATATCCATCTGAATTCATATTTAAATACTGACAATATCTGTCATTTCTGAGGGCTTTAATTGTGAAAAACCACATCAGAACTTCCTGATATTACATGGGTGTGTCTCTGAGGTCGACCACTATCAGTCTGAAGTGAAATCAGTCTGTGGAAACAGGAAGTTTCCTCCCACGATCAATCGGAACTCTAAGAGAAATATTGAAAATATTTCAAATTTCAAAGGGCTTTAATTTTGAAAAACCACATCAGAACTTCCTGATATTACATGTGTGAGTCTCTGAGGCCGACCACTATCAGTCTAAAGTGAAATCAGTCTGTGACAACAGGAAGTTTCCTTTTAATGTAAATCTGAATTTGAGGAAAATATTGACAATATCTGACATTTCAGAGGACTTCTATTTTGAAAAACCACATCAGAACTTCCTGATATTATATGAGTGAGTCTGTGAGGTCGACCACTATCAGTCTGAAGTGAAATCAATCTGTGGAAACCGGTAGTTTCTTTGTAATGTCAAGCTGAATTCAAATGGATATATTGAAAATATTTGACCATTAAATTGGCTTTTATTTTGAAATTCCTCATCAGAAGCTCCTGATATTGTGTTTATTTTTATGTTGGACTAATTATTCACACAGATTAATTGCCATGGCCTCCAACTGCTAAGGCTTAAATGTGATCAGAATGAGGCTGGTAAAATGATTTACGTGAATAATCAATAAATGAATTCCTTAAATGCAAAATCAATCAATCAATAAATCAATCAATCAATCAATGAAATAATAGTTCAATCGCTTAAACAATTAATGAACAGACTGAAATTGCAAGCAAATTGCGTTCATAGGTCTGTGCTTTTATTCTGAATTCTGTTCTTGGACTGCATTACCGTAATATGTAGTATAAACAGGCACCACAGAATGACTGGGGGCTAGCTTGACCGGGGTTTTCCGAGTGGAGGCTGGCTTGACTGCAGTTGGATACTGTAGTGATTTCCGCATTTGCGTGCTCAAAACTCTCAGCTGCGTCAACCGTAGAAAATGTAAAGCACTATACCGGAAGTATCCTTGTTTTCACCTAAATAAAAGCCTGCATTATTTTCTTCTGTAAAAGATGAACGTATTTCACTCCCTAACAAATAAATGATAGTTGTGATGTATAGCAAGACAATGGAAAAAAGACAAGACATGAGTAATGACTATTTTAATATATTAGTTTAAATGATAATAAGCATGGGCACCAGTCACCCACCTCCATATCTAAGACAAATATTCCAAAAATATATAATACTTACTTTAATCATCTGGTAAGCCAAATGTCATCTTTTTATATGACGTATGAATGCTTTCTGAACCATCCATTTGGTTGTTTGACTGGCAAGTAATTGTGCAATTATTGAATCAGTCTTTCAATGTGTTCCAAATGGCATACTTTTTATTTTAGTTTAAGTAGGCTACTAAACTACTTTTTAGTTTAGGCCCTACTAAATCTTTTTCTGACATAGTAAATGGTGTGGTTTTATGTGTATTGGAACGCAGTGATTTTAGTGACGGCTTTTATTTTGAAATAAGTCAGCGGAAGTGCTCTCCTTCGCTCGGAGTGTCTTCCTGCTGCTCTGAAGTTGTGCTGGAAGTTTACCTTTTTCAGGTTTGTCTCATGAGCTCAATTGGTTTGAGCACTTTGAGAGTGAGATGAGCGGACAGGCGGTCCCTGCGGACTTCTCGGGACACATGCTGGACCTGGACGAGGACGAAGACCTGGAGGTTTTCAGTAAGGTAAAGAAAACACTGCCTGGAAATAAGGCGACAGCCTCCGACTCTCAACAGCTCCATTGCCTTTCTTGCTACGTGGATTTGACCCCCGGCACTAACGCAACGTTACCCGCTTTAACTTTAACTTGCAGACGTTCACAATTCGAGTTGAAGTTTCCTGCAGTCCGTGTTGAATGTAGTGACTAATACTGTCAGAGAGAGGACGGAAACCACAACGTCCCGGATCAGCTGATGAGATGACCTTAGGACCCGCCGGTCCTAGCTGCCTTTTAGTGGGAAGACTAGCGTTAAACCAAATCCGTTCACTAACTGAATAGTTAAACGTCTTTTAGTTTAGCTGCAAAACTATGCACCAGTAAAAACCTACGTAGCAGTTTGTGTTTCCCTACAGGTCTCCGTTTTAAATTCGGCGTCGATCCAAAACCAAAATGAACCCTCGCTAGATTGTGAACTCCTAGCTCAGGTTCACTAAGCACATATAAACCGTAAAGTTAGTTGACATGGGTCTTTGGCAGAAGCCGAATTAAAAGAGAGACGATTTGTCTGGAGTTCTTGTTCGTGGGTGATGTATGGCGACACTCTGGATCTGATTCCTCTCGCGTTGGCTTTTTTATGTATTCAGAACTACTTGCCAAGACCTCCTCGTGCCTCACTCACGGTTCCTTCCTCTACATTCGAGCTAAACATTCGAGTCAAAGATCGTTTACACGAAGATGAATCACTCCGTTTAAGATATAGTTAGACGTGGTATTCTGGAGTAAGCTTTAGTTCATTAAAGTCAAGCTGAAAGGAAAACCCTTTTAATCGGTTTGGCTCACATCCCCAGTCATATTGTGCAACTATATTAAATACAAATATCAAATAATTTCTTTGAATATTTTATATCAAAATCCAATGTTTTATTCTTCCAGGAAAACAAAACATGATGCGCTCTAGTACCAACCAATCATATCTGGTCAGTCACCTCACAATTAGATTACAACTTGATTATTATTAACTATAAAATGATTCTCGGTGCATCACGATGCATCAATATTTAAATACATGGTTAATTTTGACCCATTTATACTACACAATCATGGGAATTAAAACCCTTTTATTTCTTAAATTCTGTAACAAATATATCACACAATGAACTTCCCCCCTTTACAAAAGGCGTCGTCGGAGACCACCACCGAACCTTTAGTGGGGTCTGAGGTACACAGCTCTTTTTGGAGCACATGCGACGGTAGCTTCCAGTCGTCACTAATATAAAGAGCGCTCACAATTACAAAGTTTGTCAGTCTGTCAAAACAGACTTCCGCAGGTTATTTCCACTGGACTCATTTGTCAGTGACTCTGTGACTTTAGCTCTGGTATCACGGTAAAGCATTGATGCGGCCGCGTCTGTGAAAACTCTGAATAAAACTTACCACAGACTATGAA